>CAIGRP010053137.1:0-28688 GCA_903798385.1 Fraxinus cuspidata
ACGTTAATGCCAATAAATTATATACTCAATTAATATCATAAGCTAAAAATCATTCTCAATCATTCACGGAATTTAACTTCTTTACACACACATTGCATCCAAGAAACCATTTTTTACATATGAGACACAAGAAACAATTTTAATTAATTCCAAAATCATAAAAAATCTCACAATCAATTCAAACTTTAACACATTCTTTCTTCTTATAGAAGAATGTGTTAAAGAAATGACATTTCAAGAACTTCTGTGGCTCTCTCTTTTCCCTTTCTTTTAATAGATACAAGCTAATGACCTGCCAAGTAAGAAGAGTGAAACCAGGGCAGACAAAAGCCATCACAACCATCCTGCTTTAGCTTTGGCTGCTAACTAAAATCTTTTTCAATTTTCCCAACAACACCACACCCAAAAAAAGAGAGACAAAATTACCTCATCATTCAACCATGCACCTGGTTTTAAACATTGCAATTTTTCTCAAGTGATATCAATATTAGAATTCTTATGACTCGCCAAAACCTTTCTCCAGCATAAATCGAGCAGCAACAAAATGCACAACAATTGAATTGATACACAAAAATCGAATCCAATTAAAGATGAAGTATTACAACAAAAGATACATATTGGAATTAGAACAATAATTGGCATAAAACATTCTCTGGACACATGCTGCAAGTCAATGAAACCAATTATACGGAAATAAATAAAACAAACAATTACACTTAGATACAGTATAATCCAGAGGGTGTGATTTCAGAAAATGTCACCTTATTAGTTTCTTCCACTTTCTTCTGAGGCCGAAGTTTCAATCATTATTTTGAGCAATCTCTTTCTCAATCTCATATGTCAGACAATGAGAACATCAAACCCTGCCAAAAAAAAGGTTTTGAGATGGGGAAACGGAAATTTCTTGACAAAATTAGAGCAGAGAGACGCATAGAGAAGAAGAAATGAGAAATTTACTATATGGGTCAATGTAGGGAATGGAATGGAGGAGCAAAGAGGTATGGTTAGTTGTGTGGAAAATGGAGAGAGCAGTGGCATGTTAGGTTTGTGGGGGAAATGGAGAAAGCAAGGAAATTGCCTTTTTTTTTTCTGAATCTTTACGACGATAGGAAATCGTGACACGTGGTGTGCCAATGTTTTGCCTCTTTTATTTTATAGTGATTTATTTGATGCGCTTGCTTTTGTGGTCACCTCACTCAATCCTACCACATAAACTCGAGTCGAGGCACTTCAAGCGAGAAGAAGTCCTTCTTGTAACCAAAACAAAAATCCTATGGATTAGTAAAGATTTGTTTTGGATCATGCCTCTTGATTGATACTGTCAACTTTATTCCATGATATTTACACGAAGTTCTCTTTAAAAAAGTCTCCAAGAGGACTTAATTGATTCATGATTTATTTTTCATTTTTCGCTTCCTTCTTCTTCTTTTCTTTTTAAAATGGTCATGTAATTTACTCTTTCGTAAATTTGATAAAATGTCAGATTTACCGAATAAAGGAAGAAATTACAGTAGTTAACTAAAATATTTGCATTTGCATAAATTTAGTCCTTATTTGAAAGATATTAAAATTCAAAATTTAATATAAGTCAACAATTAATTTTAACTACATTTTATCAAAATTTATTAAAAATTTAATTTTAATTCCCACCAAACAGGGACTTATAACTGAAAATGACGCCTAATAAAAAAAATTAAATGAGAAATTCTGCGCAACCTTGCAATATAATTTATTTTTTCAGTCTACTACTTTAGTAGTTTAGAGTTATCAAGAGGAAAAATGAAAAACAATTTGTCAGAACTGAACAAAAATAAGATATTTTAAGACATCATAGTTATCTTCTGTATATATTAATAATTTTCATCCTCATCCTTTGTGAAATATAATAAATTTATTCACAACTTCTAATTTAGTATGATTCATCCTCGACCTTTCAATTATCTAACAAAACTTGTAAATTCCTCTATTTTGACCATTAAATGATGAGGTTGTCCTTATTTTTTAAATGAACAAGAATAAAAGAAAGTTAGAAGTAGTAAACCGACCCGGGAAAAAATTGAAAATGGTATCCCATAATTTTTTAAAAAAGTACAACAAAATATTACTTAAAATAATTAAATACATATTAACACGTAAAAGAAAAAAGAAAAAGAAGAAATCCACAACCTCCAGACGAATATTTCTTATTAATCAAATGTTTCACTGCTGTAAAAAAAAAAAAAAATAATATATATATATATATATATAAGTGCATATATCGCAGTAGGTAATAGATAAACGTATTTTTTCTTTATAAAAATCTTCATACCTATGCATTTATTGGTAGGATAATTACCCAAAATATACCATGTTATTGCATTTATATTCAAAATTAATTTAATTAAATTATAGACATTATAAAATAAAAAGAAGTCAATCCATTACTATCTTTAAGCAAAAAATAAAAAATCAATTCATTAGTTTTATATCAGGCTAGTATTTGGCCGCTATTGGGGATAGATTAGGACGAGTGAGTGAACTTGGTTTGGAAAGATGAAAATTTTTAATTTCTTTTTATATGTATTTAATTATTTTAAATAAGATTTATTTTACTTTTTGAAAAGTAATAGAACTCTACCTGTGATTTTTCTTATTTTATATCGTTTTATTACTTTTTTTGCTTATTTAAAGAGGAGGATCCATTATTTAATTGCCAAAATGAAAGAAGTAACGAGTTATGTAACATAATTGAAAGATTGACGATGGATTATGTTAAAAGTGTTGAAAGTAGATTTGTTACATTTCGTAAAGGTGAGGGATGAAAATGCAAATTTCCCTTATTTATATAGATTTAATAGATTATCACACAAAATAGTCGCGCAAAGACACATCTCCCTCCTTTCCTTCTCTCCTATTTTTCAGTTTAGTCTCTCTGTAAAACCCTTATTGATCGATCGATCCCTTTAGTTCTCTCTTATATCGAAAAATTCAGAGGCAAACAAAGGCCAATCTATCAATTCCCTCTAAATTATCCATCCTCCGCATTTCGATTCAATTCCCCCTCATTTCTGTTAGATCTTCACTCGGCCATATTTGTTTAATAATTCTTTTCATTATTTAGGGTTTTAACAAAGAGACAGAGCGCAAGTCTGGCGATTGGCTCCGGAGACAGGTGATGGCGGATCCCCCACAAGTCCGCCAGCGGTTGATGCTTGAATATCTAATTTTTGCTTTCTTTGGGTTAGGGTTTGAAGGAAAGGTGGCAGGAGAAGAGTTTGCATCATTGAAATCTAGAGAGATTTGTGAAAAATGCTGAGTGTGCTTCGGTTGCACCTTCCATCGGACATTCCGATCGTAGGGTGCGAGCTGACGCCCTACGTGATCTTGAAGCGGACCGACAAGTCTGTCATCACCGAGGATGTAAACGAGTTCAATCCCCTTGATGGCCAATTCTTAAAATACAGATGGTTAGTTTCTTACAATTATTTTATCATCATATGTTTTGCTTCTTAATTAAGTGCTTAGAGGTATTACCATTTGATTCCGGGATATCTTGTTTTGTTTTATACGTGCCCATCCAGCTTAGCTCCAGTCTTTGCAGATTGTTTTTTATTGTTATTTTCTTGAAACTCAGTTAAAATTCTATGAGTAGATTGTGATATAAATAAGACAGACAAGAACAATTGTAACATCGTTTTGTTGTTATTGCTCTACAATTCATGTTGGGTATTGAGTGTGAAGATGGTGGAAAGTCATTGCTGTTAATTCCAATCAGGTAAAATAATTAATTATAGGGAAATACAAAGACGAAAATCATGATACCGTGCAATAATGGGTTAAGGCCCTGTTCTTCTTCTTCTTCTTTTTCTTTTTTTTTTTAAGCCTTGTCAGTTATGACTGGTGCTGACAAATTTTCACCTTTTCGGTTTTGCCTGCTGTTCGGAGATAATTTTTGCCTTATCTCAATATCCACAGTTAATAGCTTGTTTTGTGTCCCCGGAATGTGCATGTGGTTTTTGTACTTTTTTAATTATGCTTTTGGACTTCTATCTGTCCCAGTCTCTGCACATAAAAGATTTAACATGCTAATATTGCGTTAGCTACATCTCAGTGCCATGTTTCATACTCTGCTGGAGTATTATGTGTAATATTTCCTAGTATAAAATCTTTAGTGGCTTAAATAGTTAATGGGGATTTGAAGATAGTGGCTTTAAATAGAACTCATGATATCCGGCATTTACTGGAAATGGATAGTTGCTATTTCATTTCTCTTTGCACTCTGCCCACTACATAGTTAACTCCAAAGAAAATTCTTTCGCTAAATGTTTTCAAAGGCTGTTCTCCCATCTGCCTCATTAGGTACGATAAATCATTTTTACTATCACTGATATTTTCTCATTTTGTATTCATAAATGGGTGAGTTTTGTGGGTTTTGGTACAGATTGGTGATAGAATCAATTGTGTCCATCTTTTATGCATGGTTGTTTGTGAGTAATTTCTTGACATACAAATAAATATGCAGGTATCGTGTACAAAGTGATAAAAAGGTTGCAGTCTGTAGTGTACACCCATCGGAACAAGCTACATTACAGTGTATTGGATGCGTTAAAGCCAAAATACCGGTTTCTAAAAGTTACCATTGCTCGTCCAAGTGTTTTTCAGATGCATGGCAACATCATCGTCTCCTTCATGATCGTGCTGCTAGTGCTGTGAATGAAAATGGAAATGAGGAGGAAGAAGTATTTGCACGCATTAATGGTCAAGGTAATACAGGAATTGGTGTGGTTAATGCGAGCTTGTCTGCATCGCAGTCAAGTTCCAGCTTGGGGAATAGCACAACTTTGTATCCTGCTGCTATTCAGAGGAGTGATGGTGAAACAATGTTTGAAGTTGGACGCTCGAAGACATATACACCTACAGCTGATGATATTGGCCACGTACTTAAGTTTGAGTGTGTTGTGGTAGATGCTGAGACAAAATCAGCTGTGGCACATTCAAGTACAATAATGACTTCCCGTGTGATTCCAGCTCCATCTCCCAGTCCCCGTCGCTTGATTCCTGTTAGTGGCATTGATGTGCCAGGGCATTTTGATGTGGATGGTCGTATATCATCTGTGGGAACATTTACGGTGCTCTCATACAACATTTTATCAGAAGTATACGCCACAATTGAATTATACAGCTATTGCCCTCCTTGGGCTCTTTCTTGGGCTTATCGTAGGCAAAATCTATTGAGAGAAATAGTTGGCTACCGTGCTGACATTGTTTGTCTTCAAGAGGTAAGTAATAACATGAGAAACTGGCTCTTGCTTTACTGAAGCTTTAGAAATACATTTTATGAGAGATTTAAGTATTGTTACTGTTGTAACACTAGAAATGTTTTGACTGAAGAATTTGAAACTTAAGAAGAAATGTGGCACGTGTTTACTGTTTAGACAGTTGACCTGCTTCTATCTAAAATCTTTGATGTTTTGTTAGGCATTTGCCTGTTTGATGATATAAATGGCGTGTTTTTTTTACCTTTTTTCCTAGTTTAGGAACCATTTTATTTCGAAAATTGCTTTAAACGTTATAGCATCCACATGATTTTGAATGTTACCATTCTTGTTAAGCCATTCTGTTGTAGTTGAGTAGACATTTTCAGCTTAGGAATGAAGGTGAAGGATGCATTTTCTATCTTTCTTGTACAAAATTTAACATAGCACTCGTACTATCATGTACTAAAAAGAAAAACCAAATATTTCTTGACAAGTCTTTGCTTGAGCTTTAGTTAAATAATTATTTTCCAGAAAGTTTTTTGCCATCTTTTCTTCCCAATTTTCTCAGGTGGAGTCAATTCTCTTCTATGTAGAAATGGCTTCTCCTTCAAGTTAGTTAGCCTACTGGAGTATTATTTTTGCACTTCTAAGAGAGCATTTGTTTGTGAACTTTTGCTTGTCATCCATTCTAAAATGATATAAAGCTGATGCGTGGTGTTTTGGACCTTTCATCTGCAGGTTCAAAGTGATCACTTTGATGAATTCTTTGCACCTGAGCTGGACAAACATGGCTATCAAGCTCTGTTTAAAAGGAAAACTGCAGAGGTTGGTCAAACCATCTATCGACCCGTCATTTGAAAATAGTTCTGTAACTAACATATGATTCTATTGCTGTTTGCAGGTTTATAGTGGAGATGTCAACAGTATTGATGGTTGCGCTACCTTCTTCCGCCGGGATAAATTTTCACATGTCAAAAAATATGAGGTGGGAAGCACGGTCTATGCTTGTTTTAATCCTTTGTTGTTGTTTTAATCATAGATATGCTAATATCTTTGGTGTAGGTTGAATTTAACAAAGCTGCACAATCTCTTACTGATGCTGTGGTTCCAAGTGCTCAGAAAAATACTGCCCTAAATAGATTGGTAAAGGTAATGTAAAGTTTTTAAAAGCTCATCTTTCTTCCCCTGGACCTTACAGTTTTTACTGTTACTTTTCAAATTGAAATTTCTGAGCCCACCCCTTTTTCATATAGGATAATGTTGCGTTAATTGTTGTTCTAGAGGCCAAATTCAGCAACGTGGGAGTCGATAACCCTGGGAAACGCCAGCTTGTTTGTGTGGTAAGTTATTGAGAATAAAATTCCCATTGTCATTACGTTTATTTGTATTTGATGTCAATGCCATCTATTGCACAGCTGATTTCTTCCTGCCTTCTCTTTTATTTTGATGTTTGCCTACATATTACCCTATGTGTTACTGATTTGTGGCCACTCACGGTTCTTTAATTCTTGCTGGGCTAGACTCTTCAGCACATGTTGTCTAATATTGAATTAGGGCGACCTTTATCTCCATCTTGAAAAGAAATGTTACTACGACTCAGCAAATAAATGAGAAAATGCACTGGACTACTTTGAGGCTCTTTTTAATTAATCTTGCTTTTCTGCTATGAGTTTAGTTGATTAGGCTTCTCATGGATGGCTAGGGAATGATGGAATAAAGACATATTAGGCTTTAGGAATTCTGGTCAGAAGGAAAATGTCAGGTGTAGAGGCATGGTCAAATTGATTGCCCATCTTTAAGTGTATCCGACAGCAAATGATGTTACGACAGGATTAGATGTTTATTAGTGCCAAGAATGTACGGTCTGGAAGAGGAAGGAATCATGATTGGATAGTGTGAGTAGCCTTTCCTTTCATCCAGCAATGCCAATGCAGGGAATGGGGGATTGCTTATGAGCTATAATACTCGGGTGCGGGTGTCGGATACGATTACATATCTAAGAATCGGCTCCTTTACATTTTAAAAATTAAGATTAAGATACACGGTTAAAAATTATCCGAATTTTGGATATAGGTATGGGGATTCGTCTTACAATATTTTTTTTAAAAATGGCAGAACAATTATTTTATTTTATTGTAATATAAGTATTTATAGTTTTATAATTAATAATACTAAATTTGTGATGTTTTAATTACTATGTATAAAAATTGACATGAATAGAAATAAAAAAAAAAATCGGTACACCAAGGAACTCAAATATAAGTATTGGACAACGTTTTGAATAAAATCAACTTAAATTTTCATTTACTTATACACAGAGTATCTGATATTATTGATAAAAAATGAATTCATAAATTAATATGTTAATCAACTCTTTCGATAAAATTAATTTAGACAAGTGAATTATAATTTGAAATCAATTTAAATTTAAAGCTAAAATAAATTCTTTATAGAAAAATCAAAGAAAGAAATCAATTTCCATATATTATATAAAAACAATTATAGAAATAAATTTAAATTTATTATAAAAGATGTAGCACTGAATTATTTTAATTATAAAATAAAAATTCACACTGATAAAATATAAGAAATAAAAAAAAACTCAAATAAAATAAGTTTGACCATAAAACTTATTTCAATAAAATTTTATTAACTTTATAATTTAATTTACAAGAGTGCAGCCCAATATAACAATTCCAAAATTCGGTCCAACCCACCTCAACCTATTAGGTCACCCATCATCTTCCCCCTCTCGAGCGAGAGGCAGAAATCCAGATGCAAGACTTCCCAATTCCGCCATCTTCTCCCGTTTGCTGTCATGTCTGAATGTAAAACCAAGATCCGATCCATATCCCATGTCAGTATCCGTGTCATGTCGTGTCGATATGGATACTCCTCAATTTTGGAGAGTCCGAGCATCATAACTTATGAGCTATAAGGGAGTAATGGTGTTCCAATACTTTCCCTTTGTATTTAAAAATTTTCATCAGGGATCCGTGAGGTGATGTGTGAGCCTCGAGGCTGAAGCCTCACTGTAAAATAAAAAGATGTCGAAAAAATATTAAAATCCAAAAAGGTGCATAATATATCGTAAAAAATCTAAAAAAAAAGTCATAATAGAAAAATTTTAAATGTGGGGAAATAACAAAAGAAAAATTTATAAACTAACATTACTTTAGTTGGTGACGCAATGAATTATTCCCAAAGTGAGGTTATAAGAAGCACAACTTTTAATATTTTAGTAATACGTGATCCTAAGGTGGGTCAATTAGAAAACACAATTTTCAATTTTTTTTGGAATAGCGGGGCAGTGGGCTATTACCAGAGTGGGTCAATCAGACTTTTAATGTTTTGTGGGCCCACATTTAAAGCAAATTAAATAATTCTGGAGAGTTAAGGATCGCATGTCACACATTCAATGCACTGAGGTGTGGGCCTCCAAAAAATTACCTCAAAATTAGTGGCTTGAAGCAATTTTTGTTTTTCTCGCTCTGAGGCGAGCCTTGAGATGGGATTCAATCCAGATATTTATACAATGGTTTTTTCTCAGGCTGATTACATGTTAAGCGAGTGTGGAAGATAAGCTCACATAACAAAAGGAGGCAGAAATATGCTACAGTGCCATTTTAGATTCACTTTTGTTCTGCCTAGTAAATCTTGCTGAACACCAAAGTTCATTTTCTTTTCATCCTTCTTCTAGTGTAGTTATAGCTGAGGCTTAAACATTTCGTCTGTTTATTGAGAAGGAACACATATCTGTAGACTACTTGTGCATTAGTTCTCCACATGCCGTCCTCTTTGTTGGTTACTTGTGCTAAACACTGACCTTAACTTGATAATGAGTGAGTGAGTGAATAGATCATTTCTTGCAGTGTTTGTTTCTCTCTCAGCTTTGTAGGCTTTCTAGGAATTCCTACAATTCTCTATTGATATATCCATCTTGTCTTCAAGTAATATGTGATTCATTAGTAACTTCCTCTTCTACATGAGTGCAATTTTTGTTTCTATCCCCATTCTTGTTTAGTTTCTACACTAGTCCTTGAGTATTTAATGACCAGTATTTTCTTACTTGTCTGAACACAGGCAAACACTCACGTAAATATGCATCAAGATTTGAAGGATGTGAAGCTTTGGCAGGTCTTTTCAGCTAGATCTTTTCTTTGAATATGTTAACTCCAGCTGAGTTTAGATTTTGAAGTCTCTATTTTATATCAGGTTCACACACTATTAAAAGGATTAGAAAAAATTGCTGCCAGTGCAGACATCCCAATGTTGGTGTGTGGGGATTTCAACTCTGTTCCTGGAAGGTGCATTGCTGTTTACTTTTTCTTACATGGTTGCTTGTGAGACTTGTACATTTTCATTGTAATCTAAACTAGCTTTAGTTACTTATTCGGTTCAATCCTAAAATGCAGTGCTCCTCATTCCCTCCTTGCCATGGGGAAAGTTGATCCACTACATCCAGATTTAGCACTAGATCCACTTGGAATTCTTCGCCCTTTTCCAAAACTAACACATCAGCTGCCATTGGTATTGGCTTTTTGAAATTTTCAAACGTTTAATATTCGTGGTCATAACATGGAAGTGTGTGCATCTGCTTAATACGTCTCCTTGTTACATTTACTCCACAGGTAAGTGCATACTCATCATTTGCAAGAGTTGCAACTGGTCTTGGTCTAGAACAGAGAAGGAGAATGGATCCTGCTACGAATGAGCCCATGTTTACAAACTGCACTAGAGATTTCATTGGTACTCGTGATTACATATTCTACTCAGGTATACACGAGGTTTTTGACATCCTTTTGATGTTCAGTGTTTGCATTGATAATTTTACATTGTATTTTGTTTGTTAAGTTATTAATTTTTCTTGTCATATCATTTCCTCTAATTATTTTATGTTCATTTTCTCATGATCAACCTTGTAGATGGTTGCACGTTATGGTGAATATATAATATTTATTAAAAGCTTTTGTTCTTTCAGCTGATTCCTTAACTGTGGAGTCTCTATTGGAGCTCTTGGATGAGGATAGCTTGCGAAAGGATACTGCACTTCCTTCTCCAGAGTGGTCTTCAGATCATATAGCACTCTTAGCTGGATTTCGGTGCAAGCCTAGAACTAGACGCTGACAATAGGTAAATAATTCTCTTTTGTTGGTATACCAAAAGCCTTTGTGTATATATATATAGCATTCTTTACTGATGGCATCCCCCCTTCTCCCTCATTCCCCTTGGTTTTGTTACTATCAACAACTCTGGTGAAAGGTTTGACCTGGCAATCTGTTTAGACATGTCAGTTGATTTTAAATGAGAGCCAAGAGTCAACAACTGGAGTTTCATTCGGTTGCTGATACAAACCCAACATGGGAGAAGGCTTTTAAATTGTTTTCAGGAACATATATTCTGCATTTTCTCCTTTTTTTTGTCAATAAATTGTTCTGGTTCCTTGTTGGAATATCTTAAATTATCTAGACAATAGTCAGTAATTAAAACTGTGTTATGATTTTCATTGTCCTTTTTCGGTTCATCCCCACCCCCCCAAAAAAAAAATAATAATAAAAACTACGGTAAGAACAGCCTAAAGCTTGCATAGGAGCTCAATTTTTGGTCGTGCATCCTTTTTAATATATTTTTCCCCTTTAAAAACTGGAGTAGAAATTTTTTATGGTTTAGTCCCATCTACTTGGGCTATATTAGAAAGTCTCTTGATATCATTCGTGTAGAAGAACAAAATAATCGATGACACATCATCCTGATCAACAGGAAGTTTTCCTCTTATGCGTATTATTTGGTTTCCTGCAGGTCTCTCTAAAGAAAAATTTCGAAAATGGTTGCTCAGAATGTCGAAGAGCAAAGAAAGTGATTGTAAGAATGATAGATCATCTTCCCATGCACTTTGTAGTTGTATCCCCTTGTGGGATGTTTTGCTATGAGCTCCTTTGTATCATGCGACCATTGTCTCATAGAGAAATTATGAAAATGCAATAGTGAATTTCGTCTCTTTTTCTCCTGCAAATAGAAATATAATTATTAGTATATGCTGTGCAATATTATCCTGCATTGAAGTTTAAAAACTCGAAATTTTTATTTTAAATTAACATCGGCTGGGTAACATGGAGTTTTTATTGAATTTCCTTTCAATTCCCTGGTGAATTAGTTGTTTCTTATGCAGAACAAAATTTGCAATCTTATGGGGTCCCCTTATTACTTATCAGATACGTTCTGTGAAAAATTTGCTGATTGATAATATTTTATTATGTTTTAAGTTGATAATCCCAAGTTTTCTCGTTCATATGATCTTTGGTATAAATAAAATACTGATTGCTAATCTACCAAGAAACCGCACCAAAGAAGCAATACATATTTTTGCTCAAGTTAGTGAAGAAAAGTAAGCGAAGTGTTAGTTTCATGTCAGTTTCTGATAGCTCCAAACGCACAAGAAAGCAAAAATCTGGTCTCAAGTTCATATCTATTGATCGCGAAACCTGTATAGCTGCCAATCAGCTCATAACTTATCAAGCATGCCCTTTGAAAATGTCAACCCCTGCTTGATCTACAAGTTTCTATGACCTACATATACAACAAGAGCAAACTCGAGATAGAATACAGATTTTGATCCCCAGTCCCAGTCCCAGTTAGGTATATGGCCATGAAAGGTGTCCGAGTGTTATGCTTTGTAATTCTAATGATGGTTGTCTGTGTAAGCTCAGATTTTGCCAAAGACAAAGAGCAGTGCCAAAACCAATTACTGGGTCTATCTTCGTGTCTCAATTTTGTAAGTGGGGATGTCAAAACTCCTCCTGCAAGTTGCTGCACTGAGCTCGGTAAAGACATAGTCAATAACACTCTTTGTCTCTGCATCCTTGTTAGAGACCGTAATGAGCCCAAACTCGGCTTTAAACTCAATGCAACGCTTGCACTCCGTCTCCCTTCTGTCTGCCACGTTAAGTCGAATGCCACAGCTTGCACTGGTAACCACAACTTAGCTTTTTCTCCTACTTCCACCTTTACTTTTAAGATGTTAAATCAATGATTTCTGGGGTGTGTATAGATCTTCTACACCTAGCTCCAAACTCACCAGAGGCTCAGGTTTTCAAGCAATTTGGCAGCAGCCCAAGTGCAGGAGGTGAAGTTTTCTTTATTCTCCTCCATATGTATATATATATATATTTTCAATATTTCATTGTTGGCTTCTGTGATTCATAAACAACTCTTTTGATGATGCATGACAGCAGTCCCTGACACAAGTTCAAGCGGCAATTTAAGCGATTTTGGACGAGCGACGCTAGGGTCGGTTGCTGGAGTTTTACTGTGGCTAGTGCTATCAGTTTTTGTCATGAGCAATTAGGAAGAGACTCATTCTGTAATGTAACTTATCAGTTTGTCTACAAATTATCTATCAAACCCGACAGTAAGTAGCATGAATATATACTTGGAAAGTTGGCTCCTTCCAACAAGTTAAAAACATCACGATCAACATCAAATCATAATTAGGCGCGTTCACACACGCACACACACATGTCGATAATATAAACATTAAACCCTAACTTTAATAGGACGCAATCACACCGTTGTACTTTAATTGTGCGTGATTAGCAACTTCGTTAGGTTTTCGTTCAACCACATAACATAAACAGTGGATGTGACCATTAAAAGTAGCGGAATCATCATGCGTGTTTCTAAGTCAACAAAGTAAATTTCACCTATCATCGTTTGAACTTTTAATTCGGGACAATTACTCCATCGAACTTTAATTTCAAGGTTCTGAAAATGCGTTTTTCAATTTTAATATTACGTGATTTTTTTTTTTAAATTGTTTTAATTCCGCTCACGTGCTTAAATGCTTGTGGTGGTCTTCTCAGATTAATTAAATTGAATTTTCTTTCATATTTCATATCATGTATGTTTGATTGTTGGAAAGTAATATAATTCATTCACGCTTGATGCTATGATTGTCGATTGATTTTCTTTAATTTCTTGTCTTCTTTTCTTTGGACTGGATACGAGGAAGACTTGGGGTAATTTATTAGAAGAAGCGAAGAGGAACCAACATTATAATAAATTAAATAGGACTTAATTGCTAAATTTATGGGCCGACAATAGATTAATTTTGCTCGAATGTGGGAGTTAATCAATAATTAGATTAAATACGTGGTTTAAGTTGTGGTCGTTTCCGAAACATCGATAATTTAAATCACTTGAATCGTCATTCTAATTAGTTTGTTTTAATTCACTTTTGATTACCCTTTATTACAAAAAAAATAAAAAAAAGTCGATTTTTCTACACTAGGCTAGTTAAAACATTAATTTAGATTAGATTAGGTTTTCTAAATTCATGGTCTATGTGTTTTAATCTTTGTAGATTCTTTCTTTGCTTGATCTTCTTATAGCTTCCAATTTGTGACCGCAATAGTATGATGATTTTCAAACAATCAGATTTCGATGGTGGTAATGGAAAGAGGTCTCTATGGCTTTTCTATTTTGATCGGTCTCACGATTTGTTGTTTTGGAGAGTCACGTATAAGATTTGTTTGGTGCACATTATCAACCTGATAATGCATTTTTTTATGTGACGGGGAATATTGAAGAATGCGTGGTTGAAAATGAGTAGAAGAATGAGAATAAAAAAAATTAAGTGGCACAAACAGGGGCTTAGAATGGTAACTAAATTGTCATTTAATCAGTCTTGTTTTTCGAAATAAAATGCAGTTATATGTTGTTTCTCCCAACATATAATTATACAAATTAAATATATATATTATGAGATATCGATGTTGTTTATTAAATTGAAACAACTGTATTATCTTAAATCACTTTCTTTCGATCTTATCTTATACACAAAAGTTGTTGAAGAATAAAAAATTTTCAATATATTGCCTTCAATGATTAACTTGTTTATCAATCTTAAAATTTGTCATCAATTCAAATTAACCAAAGCATATGGAAAAATTGTAAGAAATGGTTACACTTTGAAAGAACTCCCACAATTTTAATAACCTTATTGAGACAGTTTTTTTTTTTCAAACAAGTATATGGGACTTATAATTAATTTAGCAAATATATGTCATCGGTCATTAATATTTTATTAGTTTGTACCTGCTTCCTCAATCTTCCGTATTTGTCGCCCTATCAAGTCAAAAAATTTCAAGAAATTGTAAAGTTGAAGAGCAACGCTACACGGGCGGTTTACGTAACGCTCCACATGACTTAAAAAGCCATACTCGAACTTAAGCTTGTGATTATCTCTTACGCAGAGACAAGAGGTAGGCCATCTGTAAGTCCTCGTTTATTCAAGGTGTTTGTAAACCCTCCAGACCTTAACTCGTGATTGTCTCTGATGCTGAAACCAGAGGCTAGCTGAAGGTCCTCGCTCACTCTAGGCTAGCTCGTGGCCTGGTCATGAAAGGACAGCTTTCGTTGGTGGTTAGTGTTGGAGGCCAGCATTCACTAGTAATTATCTTATCATCAAAGACGGACACTTAAGTTCTCACTCTTCAAGTCTAGCATGGGATCTCTTATTACTTAGCCCTCGTCTTTGTGGGATGGTCATATTACAATAGCCATGGGCACATGTTATGGATCGTAAATCCTTCGAGCTTCGCTTGTGATTATCTTTGATGACGAGGCCAAGAGCGAGACGTAATTTCTCGTTTATTTGAGGCATCTATAAGTCCTCCCAGCCTCGAACATATGGTTATCACCAAAGCTGAAGCCAGAGGCCAACTGCAAGACCTAGCTCATGATTGCCTCACCCTCCAAGAAAACCATTCCAACTCTATTTGTTTTGAAGACCTAATGAGGGAGTCAAGGAACTATTTAGGTCTCTCTCCATTAACTCATTTAGAATTACTCTTAAAATTAGATTTCAAGTCAACCTTGTGTAATTTGACAAGATTCCTTAGAAGGAAGAACAATATATTTAATGCCCGCAGTAGTAAAGTAGGAGGGTTCTCTACGGAGTATCGAAGGTTCGAATTTCCGCAACAGCTGAAAAGCAACATTTATGTTGGAAGGCTTGTCCTGTGATGACAAAGTTCTGGTGCGATTTTCGCCCCTCCGGGGATCCTGTCCGCACATCGTAAAGGAGGGTCTACAGAGAGGATAATTGCTTCTCGAATGTCCTGCCCAAATTTGTATAATCTGTGACCGCATCCGGATGTACTTGGATGATGAACCAGAGGGAAGGTCGTCACTTCTCATGATTAGTTGTGCGAAGCTCAAGACACCTTAGTCATTAAAAAAAAAGAACAATATATTTAATAAATTATTTCAAAATATGGACATGAAATTAATTTACGATGTTGTCTTGTCTTATTTTCTTTCCATCTTACCTTCTACTTATACAAAATTATGTGATGCATAAAATATTTTCTATATATATATTGCATTGAACAAGTAAATTATTGACAAATCTTAAAATTTGTCATCAGTTCAAGTTGTAGTCGTAAATTAAATAATCATGTTAAATTTCACCAATTTCAGAAGATTTTTGAACAAGTAATTAGTAAATTTGGATCAAAAGTCGATAATTTTTTTATTAATTTCTTTATTCTATATCAAGATTTACCATAATCCTAGTAAGTTTGATGAAATCTGAGAAACATCGCAACGTCTCAAGTTAAAGAAAACTTTTATAACTGTCAAATATTTTTGTACTATCAACTCGTTACTACAATTCACTTTACACATGCTCACAAGTTTCAAATTAAACTTTGTCAAGGTTGGCATAGGGATGGGAAATGAGCTGAGCGATTTGTGGACTCGGCCACTTGGCTAGTATGGGCTCAGGCTCGGCCCATGGCATGTTCCATCCAACTTACCTTTCATAGGACAGTGCTACATGTACAAACAAATTGCACAATTGGATTTATAGAAAGCCAAATGACAAGATTGAACATATTTTATGCATCACAAGATATATATATATATATATATATATATATATATATATATATATAGAAAATATTTTTTGCATCACAAGATTGGTAAACTTAAAACAAATTAGAAACAAATTAAAGTCAATAATATTTTGTGATGCATAAAATATTTTCTATATATATATTTTGCATTAGCACTAAATTTCACCAATTTAGAATCAAATTAAATTTTTTTTTTAGTAATTTGTTTGTCGTATATCAAGATTTACCATAATCCTAATAGGTCTGATGAATCTTTTCCACACTATAAGTAGCACACGAACATGGCCAATTTAAAACATCAATCATCAAACAAAGAAATACAAAGTTTTAGTACTGAAAGATGGCTAAGTTTTCGTGTTCATTTCTGTGGCTTCTTCTCCTTCTCGTCTTAGGTTCGTCTTTCCTTTCGTTTCATCTCGACTACCAATCAACGTGACAAATTTATTATAATATTGAAAAGAAAAATGTTAAATTTTTCTTCTTGTTGTTGTGTTTTTGCAGTTGCATTGGTAGCAGTTGAAGTGGATGCCCAGCAAAGATGCAGAAAAATGTTGAATGCTAATGGATGTGATCTTCCAACTTGCAAAAAGGATTGCTTTCTATCTTATAACGGGAATGGAGTTTGCACTTCTGCCGGCGCTTTTGGCTCTTATATTTGTTCGTGCTTTTACAATGGCAATTGTTGAATAATTCTGTTATTGTTTATCAACACTCGAGATTGAATTCGATCTCGTTCAAAATAAGTGAATTAAATGAATCCAATTTCAAGATTGTGATACTTCTATTCTCCACTTTTTACTTTTTAGCATTTTAGTCGTAACCTTTCAAGATTGTAACACGTATTCTTGGTGGACAATTCGTATCATTTGATAGTAAAAAATTCATCTATGGAACATATGGAATGCTCTAGGAAGGACATAAATGATACTTATACATGGGACATACATATACAGTTTTACAGGTGCAAAGATAGCAGCACCTACTGTTCTTAACTTTGTTTTTTGTTCAAAATCTAATGAAATGTTGTCATTTGGCATTCTGTAAATCCAATTTTGCAATTTGTTTGTACATGTAGCATTGTCCTATGAAGGGTAAGTTGGATGGAACATGCCATGGGCCGAGCCTGAGCCCATACTAGCCAAGTGGTCGAGTCCACAAATCACTCGACTCATTTCCCATCCCTATGCCAACCTTGACAAAGTTTAATTCTAAACTTGGGAGCATGTGTAAAGTGAATTGTAGTAACGAGTTGATAATACAAAAATATTTGACACTTATAAAAGTTTTCTTTAACTTGAGATAATAATTTTTTTTAAAAATTATTACATGTTACAAATTTAAATTATAGTTATGGCAAGAGCGTGGGAATGGATTGGAGATAGCAATACCGTCCCCGCCCTATCGGGAATTTTACATGCTAGTCAGTCCTGCTTGTTTTTCCTTTTTTTTCTTCATTCAACTTTCTTTTTGTTTTTAAAATATGAAGCATCTAAATTTACTTGCATAATCTGATTATAATAAGCCTCTATTTGATAATTTATTTCATTTTTTATAATAGAAATGGAGTGATTTTTTATTTTTTACATTTTTTTAAATAAGAACAGGGTAGGTTTGGGGCGGGGACTATGATCCCCATTCCCACCTTGCGGGCCCGATTATAAGGAACCATTCGAGATGGATCCCATGGGGATCGGGTGCGGCGAAATTTTTTATCATCTCTACTTAAATAACTAGTTATGAGTGTTTAACCACCATTTGGATACAATTTGTAAATTAAATCAAAGTCAAATATTAATTTCAACTATACATTCATTACTACTACTCATTATTATTTACACAGAATTCATTATTAGTTTTCTCAATAAACTATTCATAAATTTACCAAACAGGGTTGAATAATTCATTCCTGTGACTTTCCTAAATATTTAGCTATGCTTGCATATGTTATGGAATCACTTAACAAAAATTAGTCAGAAAAAAAATGCGAAAACGACATTCAATTTTTTAATAACAATTTAGAATCAAACTAGAGCAACTTGATTTTCAATTTTAACTTTTACACACCAAAATTGATATTTTTATTCAAAATCGAACCAAACAAGTCCATTATAATACGTTTCAAATTTGGTCGATCAAGCTAAATTTGCGTACCTAGCCCTTGGTGGGGTCACATACACATTTCACTTTGTTCGCCCATATTAAGTACTTATTTGATTATCATTTTTTTTTCAAAATATATTTTTCTCTTTTTTTTTCAACTATATATTCGTCAATAAAATAATATTACATGCGAATTTAAAAAAATTTCTTATTTTTTAACCATACATTTTTCGTTAATATATTATTCCAAAATGCATTATACACAAAAAAAAATGGGGTCAAACAAACTCTTAGGAATGTCATTAACTGAAATTTTAATAAATTATTAAGATTATAAATTTTTATCAATTTGATGGATTTTAAGAAAGTTTTTTATATGTATATCTAAGTTTGAAATATATTCAAATTTTTTTACTAATAATATTTTTATAAATTCATGAATTTATTTTTTTATTAATGATTTTTTTTTCTATAAATTCGCGAAGATTTTATAGAATTCATTAAAATTTGAATGGGAACGCCTGAATTTACCCCCTAAAATTAAAATCAAAAAGCAGGAAAACCTTAAAACAGACCAACCCCCGTCTCTTCTTCCTCCCCACTCCCTGCAGTTCGCCATGGAAGACGACGAACAGAGAATAGTAGATCTGGTTAAAGAACTAGTGCATCGCTTACTCTACGATTCTCAAAACCCTAATTCCTCCTCCTCTACAGTTCCCGCTCGACAGAAATACAATCAAGCTCTTAAATACTCTCTCCGCATTCTCTCAAGCCGCATGACCCCGTCGATAGTTTCTGACGAATCCGCTATGGTGGAGTCCATCAAACGCCACCTTGTTACCGCCGGTAAGTCCTCCGAAGCCCTTACTTTTGCCGACCTTTACTCCAAATTTTCACTGAAATCCGGGCCTGGAAGCGTAAAGAACAAATGGGCTGTCGTCTATTTGCTCAAGACAGTTTCAGAGGATCTAAAATCTCGGAAAAACCAATCCCCCAATATAATTTCTGGTGGGTTCTTAAACTCTGCATTGGCTGGTGGATTGCCTGCATTGCTTGAAAACGCTGAATTTAATAATAATTCTGAAAATATTGGCAACTTGATTAAGAATTTGAGTGTTGAGGAATCTAAGGATGGTCCTGATAATCTGTTGGGTCTGGGTTATAATTTTCAATCATTGAGTAATATGGGAAAATTGAAGAAGAATCGAGGTGAAGGAACACTGGGCGATTATTCTAGTAACTTGAAGCGTTTAGGTGATAATTTGAGTGGATTGAGAGTAGGAGAGAATGTCAAAACGGGATTGAAGGGAGGGGTATTGATGGTATCCAAGGACCCAGAAAATATTCGTGAAATGGCATATAGAGAATATGCAGAGTTGGTAAAGGAAGAGAATGAGGTGCTAGAAGAGGTTTTGGTGAGGGATGTATTATATGCATGCCAAGGGATTGACGGTATGTACGTGAAGTTTGACGAGAAGATAGATGCATATGTGTTGCCAGATTTCATCAAGGTGTCAAGGGCTACTAGGATTCTGGTACGGAAGCTCTGCGAGATTGGGTGGTTGTTTAGGAAAGTGACGGGGTATATAACAGAAAGTACGGCTCGGTTTCCAGATGAGGATGTTGGGACTGTTGGGCAGGCATTTTTTGCTGCATTGCAAGACGAGTTGTCTGATTATTATAAGTTACTGGCCGTGCTTGAAGCGCAGGCGATGAATCCTATTCCATTGGTTTCAGAAAGTGCACATTCGGGAAACTATCTCTCCTTGAGGAGATTGTCAGTTTGGTTTGCTGAACCAATGGTGAAGATGAGGCTAATGGCTGTTTTAGTTGATTGCTGTAAGGTCTTAAAAGGTGGGGCCATGGCTGGAGCAATTCATATGCATGCACAACATGGTGATCCACTCGTCAATGATTTCATGAAGAGATTACTTCGACGGGTCTGTTCCCCACTCTTTGAAATGGTGAGGAGTTGGGTTCTAGAAGGGGAGCTTGAAGATATTTTTGCTGAATTCTTCGTTTTGAGTCAGCCAGTGAAAGCAGAATCTCTCTGGAGGGAAGGTTACCAGCTCCATGCTGCGATGCTTCCATCCTTTATATCTCAATCTCTTGCCGAGCGTATCCTAAGGACTGGGAAGTCTATTAATTTTCTTCGTGTCTGTTGCGATGATCGTGGTTGGTCTAACGCTACAACAGAAGCGGCTGCTGCAGCCGGGACAACAACTAGGAGAGGTGGTCTTGGATATGGTGAAACAGATGCACTGGAATCTTTAATAACAGAAGCTGCAAAAAGGATAGATAAGCATTTGTTAGATGTTTTGTACAACCAGTACAAGTTCAAGGAACATTGCCTTGCAATCAAGCGATATTTACTTCTTGGGCAAGGTGATTTTGTTCAGTATTTAATGGATATTGTTGGTCCAGAGCTGTCTGAGCCAGCCAACACTATAAGCTCATTCAAGCTTGCGGGGTTATTGGAAAGTGCAATTAGGTCGTCAAATGCACAGTATGACGATCCTGATGTACTGGATAGATTGAGGGTGAAGATGATGCCACATAACACTGGGGATAGAGGTTGGGATGTATTTTCGTTGGAATACGATGCAAGAGTTCCACTAAATACTGTGTTTACTGAATTTGTTATGTCTAGGTATCTACAAGTATTTAACTTTTTGTGGAAACTTAGAAGGATAGAGCATGCACTAATTTGTGCTTGGAAAACAATGAAACCAAACTGTGTCACTTCTCAGTTCTTTGGTAACTTGCCACATGCTGTTAAGTTGCAGTTGATACTGACATCAAGGAAGTGCCAAGTTCTTTGGGACGAGATGAATCATTTTGTTTCAAATCTGCAGTACTACATCATGTTTGAAGTCTTGGAAGTATCATGGTCTAATTTCTTAAAGGAAATGGAAGTAGCTAAAGATCTTGACGATCTACTCAGAGCACATGAGAAGTACCTCTATTCAATAGTTGAGAAGTCTCTTCTTGGAGAACGATCTTTAAACCTTAACAAGACCCTCTTTATTTTGTTTGACCTCATAGTTCGGTTCCAAAGTCAAGCAGATAGATTATATGAAGGCATTACTGAGTTGCTATCAAGGTATTATTTTCTCTTCATCATCCTTTCTTTTGGTAGTAAAATCGGTAACTCCAAAAAATTATGTTTTAGCTGAGCTCTTCTGTTTGTCACAAATTGCAGGACCACAGGCTCCTCTTTTCCTTCTCGGTCTAACGCCAAATCTCAAAGGCAATCAAATAACAAATCTTCAGAACCTGGGTCATGGCTAGGTGAAGGTAGGAAGGATTTAACAAGACATGCTGGGGAATTTCTCCGAAAGATGGGAAAGGATATAGAAAAAATTGCAAAGGAATACTCATCTGTTTTTGAGGGATTCATTTCTCAGTTGCCCATCCAACAGCACGTGGACTTGAAGTTCCTCATGTTCAGACTTGACTTCACTGAATTTTACAGCCATTTGAGACCTAGCACAGGAAGGAAGTTGTAATTGTAGCATCTGGGTCCCACGTTTTAGACATGTCTAAGGCCATGCAGCATGTTTCTGTTCGCCGAAGGCTGTGTGGCATGTGATTTATACTGTGTCTTTGGCTATGAAGGATAAAGTTTTAACTCCGGCAGATTCTGGTTGAAGAACTTTCATTCTTGTTTACCCTTAACTGAAGTATGCTGTTGCCTAGTTGTGCTATTGATTAGTTTGCATGTTGTATTTGGTTACTATCTATTAGTGGGTTAGTTTTTTGTGTAGCTTTCACAAGCTGTCTATCTTGAGCTTGTAGATCTGCAACATAGTTCTGTATCGGTGAAGTACTGACTGATGATTACTTTGTTGCCTTCTTGTTTCTGGCATATTCTTGTATTGGCTTGCTTATAAAGAGATGAGTGATGATTGTTTCACTATATAATGTTTCTATCTGTTTTAGCTTTAACAACCTCAAAAAGTATGTCGTCTCTTGGATGCTAAATTAGTTTTTTGTGCCTACTATTCTTTTAACATTGTGACCATGACAAATTTGAGAATGTTTACAGGCTTTCAATTTTTTATATATTTATTAAAAAGAGAAAAATGTACCATTTACATAATAAGAGAAGCTCTGATCAAAGTATATTTAGACAAAGTTTTGCTATTTGTACACCTCCTTTGACATAGAAAAAAACAATTTATCTGGTACATGTAGCACATCCCTTAGACAGAGATTTCCTATAGAAACGTGGTCTATGACAGGGTTTTATACAGATATACACTTGGCAAAATTTCATTGGCAATTAAAAAAATAAATGGAAAAACTATCAATCAAAAACTGCCATTTTAACACCTAGAAATAGCCATTGTAATTGACTTTGTACAAGTAGTTTAATCCTTAGACATAAATAGTCAAATGTCAAATTGATTGTGCTATATGTTCATAATGATTTACATAATGGTTTATATACATATGTTGGGTCAAAATTTCTTCAACCAAAAAAATAAAAAATCCCATTTTATTTGACATTATGTAACTTCATTACGTACAAATGGCATTATTCATATCAAATGAAGGGTTGTCCAAGGGAACGATTACACTTCTTTCCTCTCCATTTTGTCTTCTTTCCCCTTCTCATTTCTTATACCTTCATCCATGATTTTATCTGTTTGAAGCCTGAAGTTAGGGTACTCCGACTTCTGAGAGTGTTTTTTGGTGCACTAATGCATGGAGTACCAGCCATTGCAAATCTCCACAATGCAGTGACATGATCGGGTAATGCATACTCTATTCCGATTCTTTGACCAACAAGGGATCCATCTAAGAGTTCCAAACTACCTAAGAGGCTAAGACAATCTCTTTCAGTCGATCAGAATTCTTTATAAATATTATTACAGAAGAAAAATTCAGTTAGCTTACCAAGAGTAAAAAGTCGGTTGAAGTTCATAATGTCTGTCGAGCCCGGAAAAGGCAGTGAATAGCCAAATAAAAGCTTAAGAAAGTATAGATTATGCACGTTTACAAAATTATTATATATCTCCTGAACATGCCAAAGGCATTTGTCGAATGTTTTCTTGAAAAATAAAACAATAATGTAGTAATGCAAATGATATGAACAAAACTCGTACTTTTTTGGATTTAGTGCCTCCTAGTGAATTTAAATATCAACTTTAGATAAGATTAATGCTATCTAGCACTAATGGTGGTTCAGCCATTATTTGAAGGGCATCTTTGTTACATTGTAATGGACTATAATGAACGCAGACTTTGCTTCTCTTTCTTCTCCAATCTTCTCGATCAAACATGCTAGATATGTACACACACATACATTTATTTGCACTATGTGACTTACAGGATTGAGGATGTTATGTTCTTTGAAGCTTTCTTCAAGAAAAGCAGACTGTTTTTGGGAAAGTTTTTTCTTTTCCCAGATTATGCCACTCTTCCTCATCACTTGCCCTTGTAGAACCTCATCTATCTGCATCACCTTCATCCATTGTTGCTTCAACATCTCCTTTCCCCCTTTTACTTCTATAAATTGTATTAGAGAATTACAAAATTATTAAGACTAAACTTCTAACTGCATATTTCGGACTGTACTAAACAGTATTAAACAAATAAAGAAAGAAGTTAAAATCTTGTTCGTGCAAAGTTCGATTCTGCTTCATTTTCTATGGTTTCTTTGTTTCTGCTTTCACCTTCAGCAGGGTTGAACTTCCCTAAAGCCATGTAGAACCCGGAATGCTTTGTAAAAATTTGAGAACTTTGAGAGAAAAAGAGAAGAAAAGGAGTTTTGTAAAAAAACGACTATAGCCTATTTCCAGAGCCACAAATGATGAGAATATTATTTATACCTTTGATTATGCTACTAATAATTTTTTGAGCAATGATATTCATCATCATTGGTGTCAAGCAACGGTCTAGATGGCAGCTGCATGTCATTAAATGATAGATCCATTTTAATACATTATCATATGATTTATTTATTTGAACATATCAAATATGGTCACCTAGACCGCTGATTTAGCACCACCAATGATAGATAGCATTATTCTAATTTTTTATATGATTTTTTAGATTGGGCCCAATTAGGTCAAAACAATGTAATTGATTATCTTATGAATTCTGAAAGTTCAATAAGTTTGAATATTAATTGTCACTTACCAAAATATCATGAGAATTCAACACATTTAATACATTAACATTACCTTCAAAATAACCCAGTGCACAGGCAAATGACTAGTATTTATAAAAATAAAAAAAGAGAAGACGTACCATTTACATAATAAGAGAAGTTGTGATCAAGTATATTTAGATATTGTTTTGTTATTTGTACACATCCTATGATAGATAGGTTGACAAAAAAAATCGACAGAAATTGAAAAATCAGTGACATTGTTTTGAATGTACGCGAACTTAGCTTCTCTTTCTTCTCCAATCTTCTTGATCAAACATGCTAGAATACACACACGTACATGCACTAAACTTCAGTTGCATATTTCGGACTGTACTAAACAGTACTAAACAAATAAATAAATAAAGAAGTTAAAATCGTGTTCGTGCAAAGTTCAATTATGCTTCATTTTCTATGGTTTCCTTGTTTCTGCTTTCACCTTCAGCAGGGTTGAACTTCCCTAAAGCCATGTAGAACCTGGAATGCTATGTAAAAATTTGAGAACTTTGAGAGAAAAAGAGAACCCCGCGGCATCCACCCTAGGCTGTGCCGCTTAAAGGCCCTAAAGCACCTCCATGAGTACCTGATTTCTCTCCGTACTCATGAGAAGGCTCAAGACTATGACACTTTTCTTTTCCACGTATGTTTACGATTTTATTTTTTTTATACGTTTTTTGAATTGTTTTCATTATGGAATATTAATCCTGATCTATGGTTATGCAATTTTAACAAAAAAATAACTTTTGAATCTAAAAGAAAGGGAAGCAAAAAAAAAAAAGAGGTGGGGTGGTTTGTCACCTGAATTGACATTTTGTTAACAAAAAAGGTAGTACAAGTGGAGAAACAATAAAAATTCTAAAGTATTTCTTACTTTCCATCTTGTTCCATGAACTATATATAAAAAATAAAAAGTGAAATTTATGCAAAGAATAATGTGAATTGAGTTATTCATGAATAATTTTGTGAGGGTAGTTGTAGTTCTAAATAGTAATAGTAATTGCTTTTACTTCATAAATAATTGGCAGAAATCATTTCCAAAGTTGAGGAGGCAGAAGGGGGAAAAAGAGAGAGCAGCTTGCTCTCATCTTTCCTATCACAAGAAGAAAAATTCACTTGGGTAACAGTGTATAAGCAGGTCACAAGAGAATTCATTAAACTATGAAACTAATATTCTGGTTTCAGAAGAACCTGAATGAACATGTTCGAGCACAAGCCAAGCCGCAAAAGTAAGCAGATAAACAAGAATATGTCAAGCCAATCACACCGTGTACGTGCTAGTATTGAAATGTTAAAGCAAAAGCACAATTTCGTAGAATTTTTATAAAAACAAAATCTCAAGGGTCATTTAAGGTAATGGAAGCAGATGACTAAAATTTCCAAGGTTATTTAAGGGTGAAACTACTTAACCAGCATTGGTCAAGTCATGAAAATTTTGTTCGAATTCTAAGCAACAAAATTTAAAAGGTTTTCATATATCACTAACTGTATGTACTGAAATCAGTTCAGCCTTCTCCTCCTACGTGCAAGTAAATCTCTACTATCCACATCGGAAGTTCTTGATGTGTCATTTCTTCTTCGAGTTCTGGAAGATGAAGTAGAAAGCAACACTCTGGAATCTATTTCGATAGCATTATCAACTGTCTGACTCTCTGAGCGTATAACAGCAGCAATGCTTGACACAGAATCCCTATCATCAACTGCTGGAGCTTGTTCTTGATTTCTTTCTATGGGATTGTTTTCCAAATATGAACTTTCAGCCAACCACCCTGCAGCTTGAATTTCGTCAGAGCTTAATCCAGATAGGAGGCTGGGCAAGGTAGCAGTTCGATTTGAGTTTGATCTATGGCGCAGGTATGATGAAAGTCGACTTGCCCTTAACTCATTATTAACGGAGCTGCTTTCTGTCAAGTCAACCATATCAACAAGCGGCTGCGCAGCTCTCCTTTCACTACGCATTCCTCTAAAAGTCATAAACCGGTTGAGAAATGAGTTAAATCTAACATGTGATTCACGTGGACCACTGGAATTTCGAGACTGATTCTGAACAGATTCCTGACTCAACTCAAATGTACTTCCAAGATGCTCAATCATTTCCTCAATTGGAATAATGGATGCAGTCCTCTGAATATTTTGCCTCCAGCCCTCAACCCGCGATGCTTGGGGCCTGAGAGGAATGTCGTTCAGACGAGAATCCACATCATGCTCCCGTATAATACTTCCAGGGCCATAAATTGGGGTCACATTTTTCATTGTAACTTCTCCCTTACAAACAGGACACTCCTTGGCATATGAGTGATGATGTAACCACCGGTAAAGACAAGGCCAGCAAAACAAGTGACCACAGCAAGTTACAACAGGATCCTTAGCCAACTCCAAGCATATATTGCAATCAAAAAAGCTGCCTTCAACACCGTTATTCTTTTCACCATCCTCCTCCTTTCTCAGAGCCTCATCTTCCAAACATGCATTGCCATTCTCAAGAATTTTAGCCACTTCGTTATTTCTTGCCTCAGCAGTCACACTACCCTCACCAGGTAGTAATCTATTTTCACCACTTAATTCAAATGCAGAATTGAGATAAGATCCCGAGCCAGGTTCAGTTGCATCGCCCCAGATTTCAAGAGGCCTCAAATTCAGATCAAAATTCATGGCAGCAGAGGTCTCATCAGCCATTATAAATTGACGAACCCTAAAATAAAAATCCTGTGTTTCTATTCAGGTTAATCTAACCTTCAACTTTCTAACTCGTAGAACTGATAAATAGTCAGACAACAAAACCCTAAATTATTAAATCAACACATCCAAGCCCCAGATTTTACTGAATTGAATTAAATATCTGGGCAACCATAAAAAAAAAACCCTTTTCGGGACTAACAACAATACCACAGAATCATTCAGCCCAAACTAAACATGAACTGGTGCATTAGTTCAGACACGATACAAATTTAAGGGTTCCGTTCACAAGCAACAAAGATCAAACCTTGGAGAATAGATAGGTTTTCGATTAGACGTTAGAATTCAATCTCAGGTTCAGAAAAAAGAGTTTCGGCCGGTGTCAGATTTTTGGATATTTGACTACAATCTAGGTCTCATTTTTGGCTTGGAATTCTAATTGGTTTGGGATGGATGGTCAGGCATATATATTCACATCTATTGGGATGGCCCTACTACTACAGAATCTTTAGCCTTGAAAATTTTGTTCTAAATAAAATTATTTGTAAATTTCGCCACTTTTTGTGCACTGAAAAATCTGAATGTTACTTTTACGAAATCAAAGGGTTGGACTTGAATTTGTAGAATGCTTCATCAAAAAATACTGCTAAGATTTAGTTAAACAAATTGAGGTGTCACCATGATTTCGAGACAATCCGACTACCTTAGATGTGTCGAGTATGGGTTTTTTTAACAATCATGCTACGTGTAAATTAAATTTGACATTAATTTTTACATCGTTGTGAGTTATCATTTTTTTATATATAGATCTTCATAACACTTTAAACAATCAATGACACAGATTTTAACAACACTTGAAGTGTCATCCTTAATGTACACAAAGGATGTACAACTAATTTAATCTTTTTTTTAATGGAAGCTCACTTAGATTGATCCTTGTGGCCATGTTGCCTCACGATCGAGCATAAAATGACCCATGACCCATTATTTATGTATTTTTATTAATTGTAAATCTTTTTTTTTTTTACCCCCTCAGATCAAGCTCTCTTTGTATTTTACTTGTTAATCTTATGATGAAATATTAATAGTAAAACAAATTTGAAAAAAAATGACAAAATTATCTTATATTTTATATTAGTCATACTGAGTTTTATAGACATTAGATGATTTGGTAGCATCGATTATAATTTCATAGTTTCACATCATAATTGGTGTTAATTTGTTTGTTACTTAGCCCTTGTTTTATAGGGATTAAATTAGATTTTTAATAGATTTTGATAAAAAGTAATATGATACATTGTTGAAAAGTCGAGGGTTCTATAAAATATGTGATTAAAATTAATTATTGATTTTATATTTGATTAAAATTTTAATTTTAATCACTGTTAAACGGGGCTTATTATTTGTGTGTCTATTATTAGTTGAAAGGCATAAAATTGTTAAATGTGTTTAAAATAATTCTTAGAGACAGTGACAGTCCAATTGAAAACAAAAATTACAAAAAAAGTGTAGAGAGACTTTAATTTGGTAAATGGAGATGCGGGGGATCGAACCCCGTGCCTCTCGCATGCAAAGCGAGCGCTCTACCATTTGAGCTACATCCCC
>CAIGRP010053141.1:0-33551 GCA_903798385.1 Fraxinus cuspidata
AAAATAACATTTATATTCTAAATATTGACTATTATATGATAAGTATAAAAATGATAATCTAAATAACATATATATCTGACATTGCAAACCAAATGCAATTCCAAAAGTACATAGATACATATATTTGGAGTCATTGATTTTAAATCATTTGAAAAATGTGAATCAAGTCGTTGGGCAAGATGACCAATTCTCATTTTACTTGAAATGAGAAAGAGTTGCATAATTACTAGGCTTAATACATAGCGATGTATGTAAATCCATGTCAATTGTTGCTAGATGAATTTTTTTTTTATCTTATCACATTTACTGACGATTATTTCAAAAATGGTCATGTATACTTGATGAGATTCAAACATGAAGCTCTTGAAAAGTTCAAGAGATTCAAGCTAGAAGAAGAAAAACAAATAGGTAAAGATATTCTCACACTAAAATCTAAACAAGGTGGAGAATATCTTAAAGGTAGATTTTAGATTATCTAAAAGAGAATGAGATTCTCGTGCAGTGGACTCTGCCACATACACCGCAATATAATAGTATATCTAAAATGAAGAATCGTACACTATAAATTATATAGTGCGATAAATAACAAGTCATAGAAACCTCTCAAAATCGTTTGGGTCATGCACTGATTACAGTGTGCTACACACTAAATCGTGTCTCATCTAAATTGGTTAACAAAACTCCATACACGTTATGGAAAGACAAAAGACACAACTTGTCTCATATTAAAATATAGGATTGTGATGCTTATGTGAAGTGAACTTAATCGGAAAAGATTGAGTCTAAATCGGATAAATACATATTTGTGGGACATCCGAAAGAGATATTTGGATATTTATTCTATAATTCCATTGGAAAGAATGTGTTCATCTTAAGACATGTCATATTCCTATAGAAAGTTCATTATAGGAGAGGACGGTAGGAATAGAATAAATCTTGAAGAAGTTCAATAATCCATAGATATAGTTGACCAAATAGATGAATTTGAGTTTGATTTTACATTTGCTGATGGACATACTCTTGATCAAGAAGTAGAGACTATCAACACGTCGCTCCGTGTAAATCTTGTACGATCATTCGACCTCTTTAAAGGTACGAATCCATGATTCCTAATCGAGGATGATAAACCTACTAGTAAGTATTAACTCAAATAAATGGCAGAGGCCGTAGAATTCGAGATGAACTCGATGTATGTGAACAAGGTTTAGACCTTGATCGACCAACCTGATGGGATAAAACCTATATGTTGTAAATGAGTTTACACGAAAAGGTCGATATCAGTGGAAACATTCATAAATACCAAGCAAGACTAATAGCAAAAGGTTATAAACAAAGGTAATGAATTAGCTTTGATCAAACCTTTTAGCCGTAGCCATGCTAAAGTCTATTCGGATTTCACATGCAATATCTACATACCATGACTATGAGTTATGGAAAATTGATATCAAAACTATATTCCTTAACAGGAACTTGCAAGAAAAAATGTACATGACACAATTTGAAAGTTTTGAATCCAAACATGTTTATAAGGTATGCAAGCTTTATCAATCCATATATGGATTGAAGCAAGCCTCTTGGAGCTGGAATTTTTTATTTAATGAGAAAATCAAATGGTTTGATTTTATTAAAAACGAAGATGATCCGTGTGTTTACAAGAAAATAGTGGGAATGTTGTCATATTTTTTATATATAACATGTTAATGGGAAACTACATCCCTATGTTTCAATCGTTGAAATTGTGGATGTCAAATTATATCTCCATAAAAGATATGGGAAAAATAAATTGATCTATAGATATAGATCTAGAAAATTGCTTAACTCATCCCAATCTACATATATAAAATTTTGAGAAGATTTTATATGGAGAAAATAAACTGAGAGTTCATGGATATAATGATGCTAACTTCTAATCAGACTAGAATTATATTAAATCTCAATCAAGATATTGGTTTACTCTTAAATGATTATTGGAAAGGTTTTAAATGGGAAACAATCGTTGATTCAATAGCAAAAGTCATATATATCAATACTTTAGAAGCAACAAAGATTGTGGTCTGGATCAAGAAGTTCATCAATGAATTTGGAGTAGTTCCTAACATTGTTGATCACATATTTTTGTATTGTGATAACAATGGAATCATGCGCAATCAAAGGAACTAATGTCTCTTGAATGATCGAAACATGTGTTAAGTCGCATCTTATTGGAGAAATGATATAATGAAATGACATCAAGAAAGAACGAATTCTCGTAAGTTATTAAATTGCAGATCGATTGACAAAGAGTTGTCACAATATAAATATAATTGTCATGTAGACTCTTATGATATTACTAGTGTGATAAATGTGCGTTGCACGTTAGTTGTTTAATGTTGAAAATAAGTATATGTAAATTTTAGATATTCATTCGTAAACATGAAAGATATTCATCAGGTGGCGGTGGTCGAACCCCTCGTGGGGGTTCGGGGGCAACGCCCCGACGGGAATCAACGAGGTCAAGAGGACAACGCCCCTCATAGGGGCTCAGGGGCAACGCCCCCGAAAGGAGATATTACTTGAAAAAAAAAAGGAAGACTTGTGTCTCTGTGAGACGGAGACACGGATCTCTTGTCTCTGTGATCAACGGAGACCTGTGTCTCTGTGGCACACGGAGACACGGATCGTGCCTCTTTTTTTTTTCTTTTTGAGAAGTCATGTGAAATACGAAAAAGTTCTAATGTACTCTCAAATCTGAGAAATGAATAGAAATGGATTCTAACATCAAATACTCAAATTGAAATGGCAAATTGTCAATCCAAATAGGCTAATACATTACTTAATATAAACAACATGTATATAAAATATTTCTGTAAAATATTATTATGAACATTAAATAGGAAAGGCCTAAGAGAAACGAACAGACCTTCTTATAGAAGAATGTGTTAAAGAAATGACATCTCAAGAACTTCTGTGGCTCTCTTTTTTCCCTTTCATTCAATAGATGCAAGCTAATGACCCGCAAAACAAGAAGAGTGAAACCAAGGCAGACAAAAGTCATCATAACCACCCCGCTTTAGCTTTGGCTACTAACTAAAATCTCAAGTGATATCAATATTAGAATTCTTATGACTCGCCAAAACCTTTCTCGTGCATAAATTGAGCAGCAACAAAATGCACAACAACTGAATTGATACATAGAAATTGAATCCAATTAAAGATGAAGTATTACAACAAAAGATACATATTGGAATTAGAACAGTAATATGCATAAAACATTCTTTGGACACATGCTGTAAGTCAATGAAACCCATTATACAGAAATAAATAAAATGAACTGTTACACTCAGATACAGTATAATCCAGAGGGTGTGATTTCAGAAAATGTCACCTTATTAGTTTCTTCCACTTTCTTCTGAGGCCGAAGTTTCAATTATTATTTTGAGCAATCTCTTTCTCAATCTCATATGTTAGACAATGAAAACTTCAAACTTGTAAAAAAAAGGTCTTGGGATGGTCAAACGAAAATTTCTTAACAAAATTAATTTTGAGCAATCTCTTTCTCAATCTCATATGTCAGACAATGAGAACTTCAAACCCTGCAAAAAAAGGTCTTTATATGGTGAAACGGAAATTTCTTGACAAAGATAGAGCATAGAGACGCATGGAGAAGAAGAAGAAATGAGAAATTTACTATATGGGTCAATGTGGGGAATGTAATGGAAGAGTGGGTTGATTGAGTGGGAAAATGGAAAAAGAGCTTTAGTGTGTCAGATTTGTGGGGGAAATGGAGAAGGCAAGGAAATGGCAAAAAAAAGTTGGATCTTTACGACGATAGGAAATCGTGACACGTGGTGTGCCAATGTTTTGCCTCTTTTATTTTATAGTGAAATACATAAGTGATGGGATCTAGTGCAAGTAGGAGTTTATAAGTATTGTGCCCTATCTCCAATTAACTTTGAATATAAACACTTTTAAAATATATTCGACGCATTTCATTTATGACAAATATATTATTTAGTTTAATTAATATTTTAATAAATTACATAATGAGGTCTGTATATTTTAAGTCTTAGTAATTTGTTAATCACAACGAGTTTTGATTGTGAGATACAAATTAAGTATGACTGAATCTTAAATCATCGGTGGTCATAAGTAATAACGAAATACATATAGTATTATTACAGATATACCATCACGTGTGACATTTCTTACTTGTGAAGTAAGCAGCTAATCTCACAAACTAAAGTATGGTGACACTTAAATGAACACGTTGATGTTTTGTTATAAAACATGACATTAGAGACGCGCTAGGATATTCCACAAGAATAACTATTTGAGTGTCAGTGGTTAATCTCTAATGTTCATTAGTGAAATTTATCATTCGACTTGAAATCATCATAGTGCCTTATATGATGATAGTCATACTTTGGTGATATTAGATGTTACTCTGACAATGGTCGTTAATACGGCATTATTCTGGTATGTCAAGAATCTTATGAATATTGTAAATGATCAATAGATGAATCGTTACTCTTAGATAGTAATAGATTACCATCTACATTTCATTTAGTTAAGTTCATAACTAAATCATTGGTCAAGATGTACTTGTAAGTCGAAAAAGAGTTTTCAACTTACATTGACTTAATAATGAGATGAAAGATATTATCGATAATTGAGATTGACACACATTCATTTTTTGTAATTGATCGGATCATATTGTCGAAATGATTATAGTTGATGGTAAATGAACAAGTTTGGTTTTTTCATACCACATGACATTTCTCGTTACATGTATTACCCAAACACATTGCTAGATGTCAATTTGGGACAACGAATGTGAGTTGATGATAAATTAGAAGGTGTATTTTAATTTATCAATTGTGATTAGATCAAAATAATAATTCACGTCGTTAGGTATCGTGATCAAGAACCTAATGAATCACACACAAAAGGAGAACCAGAAAAATTAAATTCACCAATTAATTAATTAACAAGTGTTGGACAATTAATTGGTTGCTTGTTAATAGGCCGAATGAATTAATTGGATTAATTAATTAATGGATCAAATTTAATTGTTTAGATTAATTAAGTATTGGACAGAGTTATATTTAAGAGACGGGTCAAGCCCATGTGGACTTATATTAATAAACTATTAGGATTTCACAAATAATAAAATACAATTCATTATTGTGCTAACATAAAAAAAACCTAATTATCGCATTCTTGTTCCTTGTATGAATTTTCATTGAAAGCTAGACATTTGGACAGCTGTAAATTACAGATCGTGATTGTTCGTGTTCAAATTAAGCAAAATAGTTTACAGAATTCAACATATGTATAATTCTTTACCACAATTTCTCTCTAAGCATAAAGAAGATTCTTGGTGGGAATTGAAAATTTTGTTTAAATTTCGTTGTGCATGTTAAATAAATTCTCAACACTTCCAACATTATATCAAATCAAGCTTTGCCTTACCAATTCCATGGGACCGATAACGGATTATGCTCTTGGGTTGATCAACCTTGTTGAGTGGAATTTAATCTTGATTATTATTTTTGTGTTCGAGCGATTGACTATGAGGACGTACGATTTAACAAGGTAGCAGCGTTTTAATCTCATTTAAAAAGTTCGTGAAATATTTTACGAATTCAATGTTGCTTGCTAGATGCCCTTCACCAAAGGCCAAAATTTGCCCACGGTTTAAAAACTAGTGCATGGTATATAATCTCCTGTGAAGCTTGTGGTATAGTGACATTAGTCCTCATGCAGGAAACAAACAAAGAAATCATATATTGTTTGAGGGCTCATCTTCCTTTATAAAAAGCCTCCAAGTACTGCTCTATTTGTTTTCTCTGAGAGTTTGTGTTTGTTTGAGAGAGAGAGAGAGAGGCATGAATTCCAGGAAGCAAAAGAGAGCAGCTCTATATGAACAACTTCGTCATGCTACTAATTCCACTTCTGTAAGCACTTATTATATGAAAAACATCAGGACTTATTTTGTGGGACTTTCTTATGTTTGATTTATTTTCTATCCTTAATTATGAAGTTCAAGATAGGTGATTTTTTATTTTGTTAGTTTCATTGTCACTAAAGAGTGTACAGCTTATTGAATTTTGAAAACAAAGTGCAATTGAATTATTCATTTCCCTCTTCCAATCCTATTCTTGTTCTACTTCTGTCCTCTTTCTATTATATCTGTTGATTTTGAGTTTTTATATATGATCATATAAATAGACATTAGAGAACCCTATTTTCGTTCCGTTTGATTTGTTTATTGTAATATTTTACAGGTGACTACGACATCAATAGTTGCGGATGCAACAAGATACATAGAGGAGTTGAAGGAAAGAGTACAAAAACTAAATCAAGATATTGCAACGATACAAACTTCAGACGAACGAACCTCGTCATTACCAGTGGTATAAATATCAACTCAAAAAACTCATTTTGTATGTTCTGTACATCAGTGTACATGTCTAGACATTATAAAGGAAGTAAAGGAAACTATATTTTTGCCTATTAAAGCGTCCAATCCTTTCTATATATGCCTAATTGTTTTTTCTTTTTCTGTTTGGTCATAATTTTTTACTCAATGAACTCCAGCAGATTAAAGTGGAAACCCTAGAAACGGGTTTCTTAATTAATGTGTATTCAAAAAAGAATTGCCCTGGTTTGCTTGTCTCCATACTAGAAGCATTCGAGAAGCTAGGCCTTGAAGTACTCGATGCTAGGGTTTCTTGTTCTAATGATTTTCGTCTCGAAGCCGTTAGTGAGGTAATTAATAATTTACTTCTTTTTTCAGTTCAAATCTACTTATATCTGCTGCTGCTTATTGGTCAATTAATCCCATTAACACAAGAAAAAATGGAACTAATCTTACAGTTATGCTAAAAGTATTATAACTTCTACAGTTGTACATCAATCTCAAGTATTTGTTATGCATTTGAATTACTGCACATGCCACCATCAAGAATCAACCTCATAACTTGGAAGTATACACTTGATTTTGTATGAAATTAACCCTGAATTCGCCGCCATGACAATTTTATGCTGTTTCTATCTTAATAATTCTGATGAACTAATATTTGAAGACAAAAAAAAAAAAATTTCTTGAGAGTACAGCATTTTATGCTAATGAGAATATAAGAAGAATCTTCATTGCAGAATGAAGGACAAGCCCATAGCATCGATGCCCAGGTCGTTAAACAAGCACTAGTCCAAGCTATCAGGAATTGGAGTGAAAGTTGTTATCTAAATTAATCTATTAATTGGCACTTTTACTATTTTCATGTTCTTCTTCTTCCAAATTTATGCATCTCGTTTAGTTTGAAAGCTGGTATCGAATAAAGTATAACTGATTATATTACCTACTAGTTTTGTTGAATTATATGTAATTTTATCATTATCTTAGTTTAAAGAAAGGACGACTCAAATGGTTGTGACATAGTTTGCAGTCTTGTAACGAGAGTAACTATTCCCAAAAACTATCTTTCTAGTCCCTATTTAGTTCAATCTCTTACTAGTAGCCCGAATCTAGTAAAATTTCAACACTGCCCTTAGTCAAATGGATCTATTAAGGACCAAAACGCAGAGATTTCCCGTCCAACTGAGATCAATCCATTAATATTGGACCACTTCACAATTTCTCAGTAAAAAAAAAAAAAAGCTTAGAAGCCGCATAATAATTAGATGTCTTAATGAGATCAAATATTTTTAATTGCACCCTAACAAAACATAATAGTTTTACCCCCAATATTCTTATCCTTTTATTTTCTCTAGTGGTGTAACTCATTTATAATATAATTCCAGATACAATAACTTGGTGAACTTGGCAGTAATTTATTAAGCACTTTGATTTAGAACAGATGATTGAATGGATCGAGGAATAGTTGGACCGAAAAGGAAAAAAACAGTAAAAATAGTAAACTGCATATTTGGTGTTCGAACTTTGATTGGGACCCATAAGACCTTTTCGGAAAGGGAATGAAAAGACAGGCTGAAATCACTAATTTGCTGTGACATGTGATGGATTTTAGCCATCCGAATTCGTTTAGGATTTGAAAACTATTTTTACAATTTTAGTGCTTTTTTTGTCATTTAATTTATTTTGAATTCTTTTCAATTTTAATTATTTTAAACTAAGTTTTCATGTAAACCTTTATAAATAAAAGGGTTAATTATTCTTTTTTAGTTATCTTACATTAATAAAATTTCGTGAATTTATTTTTCATAATTTGGAAGATTTCAAAAATTGCATTCTTAGGGTTTTCGCTTCAATTCCTTATATCGCGCTACGTCACACTTAGAGATTTACTCAAGTATCAAAATATAATAAATGAGTTATGCTTATCTCATTTACAAGTTCGAAATGTCTTATAAGCACGAGGTATTGATTACATTAAAATCTAAATTGTTTCTTCTAATGAATACATGTACATCCCGAGCATTTACACGCTGGAAGTGTCTAAGCATGAGGAATTGATTACTTAAAATTTGTCTCATTATTGCCTGTAAGAGCCACAAAAGCGTGGACCTTAGGTAAAATTGATAAATGGGTCTTCCGAGAACAATAAAAATGGTTGAAATTCTATATGTGATCGCTGATGATAAAATGGTAGATGATTCTAATTCAAATCAATATTTGGTGGTAATTCATATGGCATTACTGATAATGATATTGTTGGTGATCATCGACATACTTTTATCAGCTATTATCGATGACAATATCGTCAGTAATATTGTTAGGAATCACCAAATGTTTAAGAGGTCATTGGTATGACTATTAGTAATACTTTTAAATCAATATCCGTTACTGATTCATACAAAATTATCGACAATGATGAGACACCTCCATCAACAATATGTACGACAATGCAGTAATGTTGTTTGGGAATGAATGATCGTGTTCTACTCATCGATGAGAAGTCATTGATGATCGCTCACACATAATTATGCCATTGGTGATTGTCGATAAATATTATTCAATGTTTACCAACGAAAATATCATCGTAATGCTGTTAAGATCACCAATAATGTTTCAATAACCGACATGAAGCCCTCGGTGTTACTAACAAAAATCATCATTTCTATATTTTTAAAATATTTTGATAAATAAGTTAAAAAATATTTTTTTATTCTTTCCTTATAATGTTACCGACTTATACTTATTTATTAACTTCTACAAATAATATTTAATATCAATTTGTTGGTAGAATTTCATGAGTCTCAAACAAACTAAAGAAAATAAAATTTAGGATAAAAATTTAAGAGAATAAAATTATATTTTCAAAACACATTTTCTATGATTCAAATTTTTTTCGATGAAGAAATACTATAAATTAACAAAAAATTTATAATACATTTGGTACACAAGAATTAATTGCTAATACATGAATTTAAACATCCATTAAAATTTCTAGATACATGAATAAAAATAAATTCATCTATATTAACTCTAGATTCATGTAGAACAAGATTCATAACGTCGGGATTTATTGAGTTTAGATTATAGTGAATGTTAAATAAGAAAATTAATAAAACGAAATTCATATATGACAGGAATTTTGTAATATTTATTATATATTAAAAAATAAAAAAGTAAGATATTATTGAAATAATTGAATTATAGTAGGGTTAAAATGTCTAATAAATGATTCTCACTTGATATGATATTTAATAGATTATAGATTCATATTTTTAATATTACTAATTGAAAAACCATTTTTAATTTTTTTTTTCATATTATTCACTGGGAAAAAAATACATAAGAAAAATAAAGGCAAAAAATATACATTGTGGAATGCCAATTCAGCTAGAGGATTTGAAGTCATTGACAGATTTAAGTCGGAGGACGATAAAGTTTGTGGTCGTCCGATGGTATCTCGTGTTGACAATTTGGTAGTTACAGCTCTAAATTTTGTCGTTGCAGTACATATTATGGACTTGTTGGCATGTCTTTTGCTTTTATTTTCTGTAGAAAAGTTTTATGAGGAATTCACATTAGATTTTGTTTGAAAATTAATTTTTAAGCTCTTCTAACTAAAAAAATGTTTTTATAAAATTAGCTAAACAGATTTAAAAACAATTTTTAAGTCTCAAAATCTCATTTTGATTTCTCAAAAGTTATGTGAAATGTATCATATATATACTTACAGAGTAAATATTTGATACGTAATAATTGATAGTACTATTTTTAAGCCCTTGTTTGAGCCACATTAATTTTTCATTCTCATTTTTCTACTTATTTTCAATCACACATTTTTCAATAAAATAATATTTTTCATCACATCAATAATTTTTCCTTTTTTTTTCAACAACATATTCTCCATCACATCAAATAAAAAAAAATGCATTCTTGGACTCAAAATGTGCACCAAACAGGGGCTAAGTTTTTTTTAAAAAATTAAGTTTTAAGACATAATCTGTCTTTTCAAACAAGTTATATATGAGGGAATCATGTAAGTATAAGTAAGGTTCTAAAATACATAATGCGTTTCAATCAAGTATTAAGTATTACAAGCATATGCATGTATGTGCGAAACATATGCATAATTATGCGTTTTTCTATTTTTAATATCATTTTAAATATTATAAACTTATATATAAATAAAAAATGCATTCATTGAACTTTATATGTTTTTTAAATTTAAAAAAAAAATTACTGAAAATTATAAATACTACAATTACTTGAACTATACACATTCATCAAATTTTCAACAAAAACATATTACTCAAAATCATAAATGTTATAATTATTTGATAACTAATTCATACAATTAGATTAGACACGAACACCGACTACAAAAATTCTAAATATTGTCTAACTCTTTATTGAATTCAAATTCAATCTTCTCTCTTCATTAAAGTCATCTTCTGTGTCATCTGAGGCAAAATCATCTTTATCGGGCTCCTTTATTTCAACTAGAAAATTTCTATTACTTCTTATAGATGGTAAGAAATCATTCTTAACCTCCTCCTCCTCATCATGACAACCATCAACAATCCAAAAATTGTATATTACTAGCATTACTTGCTAATAAATCTAGAAAAAGATCCAAGAACAAAGAAGCTCAAGCTCTGCGTGCATAGTTTGAAATTCTATGAAAAAATTGTTTTAATAATTTTTGTTATTTTTCTAAATGTCAAAACCCTATAGATTGCTATATATAATTCGTGGGTTTGTATGATTTATACTAACTTGATGTTTGTTGGGCTCGATTTACTTTTTTTAAGTTTTAAAGTGAGATGAACTTTGTTAGGCTAATTTTGACAAAAAATTTAATACAAATAAATTTGCATTTTAGCATCTAAGCGTGTATGTATGGTTAACGAAATGGGTTGATCGCATTATTACTCGCATATCTCATATGTGAGATATTTCGAAAATGCTATGAATATATATTAGACGGGCATATACAAAATATATGCGTCCATTTTAGAACATTGAGTATAAATATCAGTTTGAGTGTTTATTGAGATTTCATATGCTAGACCATATAAAAATAAAATAAATCGAGCTACATATGAAGAATACATTAAATATACACTCCTTGTAAACAGCAAGTTTAGCTAAAAATTTAGTTAAATTTACTTCTTTAACTTTTTATTTCGAAATATACTCAAAAAGGAAAATGAATTTTTTGGGTGCAGTTAGGGGGAGGTGCAACCACAGCTAGCGTTACTACAGCCAACAATGACCTCTCTTCGCCATTCATGAATATGCTAGAAACCAACATTGATACCAACTTTGCTCTCCCATGACTAATACTTCAATACTTACACCAACCATAGATCTAACTGCTACTCAGATTTTGGGTCAGTGGTGCAATCATTAACACTGTATTTGGACCTATGGGTTGCACCGTCTCAGTGTTATAATTTTTCAACAAAAATATATTTATCATGTGAATGGTGACGACTATTAAGTAGAAGGTGTGACAATAACACTAACAAATAGATTTAAGTAGGAATCACCCACCTTGTGGCTTATGAATAATTGTGACCGCGCTATTATAGGCAATAAATCATGGCCGAAAACCTAGAATCTAGATGAATTTCTTTTGCGAAGAAAATTAAAACAAGTGTGTTGCTTAATTGCGGCTAGGTTCATTGGATGTGACGAAATGTGTAATTTAAAAGTTGTGACATGTAGTACCCATGAAATGTATGATTGAAAATGAGTTTACGAGAAACAATGACCAAATAGAGGCTTAAAAAGCACATGTTTGAATCACTATCTTAAAAATTTGAGTTGTTACAGTAAATTATTAGTAATCACATATTCATCAATTTTGATCAAAATCAATTAAAAATATGATTTTTGATCAAACTAAACTAGTGTTTAATAGATTTTGATAAAATTCAAGGAACAATATAATTAAAAAAATAATAAAATTTAGAATCATATAAAATATATGATTAAAATTGAAATTTATAATTTTATCAAACAAAGCACTAAGATTGATTAAGGTCGTCAAAATGGATTGACCCGTTCAAAAATTGATCCGAGACTTTTTGACAGTCCTACAACTAATGGATCGGTTCGACTATTTACTATTTGAAAGAATACGTTACATACTTTTACTTTGACACTGTCAAAGTCAACGTTATTCTTGTTCAGTTCAGTCGTACTCAACAGTACTGTCCATCTCTTCTTCTTCTCCACACACGCCATTAATCTCGTCTCCCGGACTTCGAGTCTATTTTATTGTGAATTTTTTTTTCTCTTGAAATGGTTTCGAAAACCCTAGAAGCCAAGGCTGGAGGCCTGATTGATGGGGGTCCGAAAGTGGGTTCTGGAAAGTGAACCGGCATCGGAGGAGAAGGGGAGCTCTAGGGCTGAGATTGACACCACGGCGCCATTCGAATCGGTGAAGGAGGCGGCGAGTCGATTCGGTGGGATGGGTTTTTGGAAACCCACCTCTTATAAGCCCTCTGAACATGTCCCTGAGGTTTCTCTCCACCACCTTCTCTCTCTCCTGCACACACTCGATGTGATGAGTTACAGTGTGCCATTTCTTTTGATTCCTGCATTGTGTGTTGTTTACTAAGTGCATTATAATTACTAATTCATTATTTTTATACATTCCAATAGTGGCTATATTTTATTCATGTTTACTTCTGCACTAATTGTATTTATTATTATTTATTTACTGTTTTTTCAGAGATATCTTTTGAATATTTTTGTACTTGCTTTCAGTTTAATCTTTTTAAAATTTATTTTGGGGTGAAGGGGGTTTACCTCAGTATATTGCAAAAAGAATGGTGATTTACTTTTATCGTTTATGCATTTATGCTTCTTGCACTTGGCCAAATATGTTATGGAGTCGAATGCTGTCTCTGTTTTGAATTGACTACGATGCTCTACATTTTGGAGTTAAAACCAATTGAATACTGGACTTCTGGTGAGCATATTTTTATTCAATTTTTCAAAAATAATCCAAATAGAAGTGTCTTTTACTCATCGTGTTACTGAAAATTATTTTGCTAAAAGTCAATAAACTGATGTGCACTGCCATTCCATAGGAGTCATGGATCCAGAAAAGGACGCACGTTGATTTCCTTCTTTCTAGGAAGAATTGCATAGTATTACACACTGGGATGAGGAGTTACCATACAAGTAATTATGGTGTCATATTCTTTTATTAAGACCATGATGTGCTATTTATGTTTCGGGTGGCATGTAGTTGTATTCCTATTCTTACTTTCAACTTCTGTTAAAATTTGGTGTTCCAAATGTTTGTAAATGGCAGCTTGGTGATGAAATAGTTGACGTTGCACAAATAGAGGAACGAGCTGCGCAGTTAGAAAGGGATCTGATTGTGAAAGAAAGGGAAACACTCAATGTTCTCAAGGAACTGGAAACCACTAAGAATATTGTCGAAGATCTGAAATCAAAGCTGCAGAAAGAAGCATATGAAATCAATGCAACCCCCGCTGCAAATTCAGTTGATACCAAGGTGAACTCTGCTTCTGCTGGCATATTTGAAAAGGAAAGTCGTGAAAGCAGCTTGAATGTTCATAAGGATTGGATTGGCTGTTTGGACATGTATCCTTCCTTGGCTCCAGGTTTCACCTTACTGGAACTGAAAAAGGCTAAACTACACTTAATGAGGACTTCTAATGATCTTGCAAATATTCAAGCTACAGTTGACCTGTATAACAAGAAAATTGAGAAAGAGAGAGTGTTGCTTGAGAAGACTTGTCAAGGGTTGTCTTCATGTACCTCAAAAGTTTCGTCTCTCGAAGAAGAACTGTATCTTACAAAAAAGAAACTACAGCTGGTAAAAGACACTGAGGACCTCGGTAGATCTCATGATCCCTTGGGTGTCGCAAGAGAGCTAGAAAAGCTAAGTTATGAGGCGGAACAATTCAAGAAAGTGGGAGAAGCTGCAAGATTAGAAGTTCTAAGGGCAACGTTTAAGATTGAACAGACAAAAACTAGGATTAGAACTGCTGAGATAAGGTTGGTAGCTGCTAAAAAAATCAAGTCAGCAGCAAAAGCTTCTGAAGCTGTGGTTCTTGCAGAAATCAAAGCAATATCAAATGGTGAAAATTCATCTACATATTCGAAGCAGAAGTCAGGAAGTGTATCTCTTACTCTTGAAGAATACTCAACCCTAATTTCCCGAGCTCGAGAAGTGGAGGAGCTTGTAAAGGGAGGCTAATGAATGCAGAAGTTCTAGTCAATGAAGCTAATGTATCTAAAACAGAAATCTTGAAAAGGGTTGAAGAGGCGACTGAAGAAGTTAAAATTACCAAAAAGGTCTTGGAAGAATCGTTGAATAGAGTGGAGGTGGCATATAAATCTAAATTGGCAGTTGAAGAGGCACTCCGAAAATGGAGATCTGAGTGTGGTAAGAAAAGACGTTCTGTACATCAGTCTATGAGGGGGGAGTAGCGTGATTTATAATGCCGATCGCTACACAAGCCACTGGCGAAGAAAGCTCTTCGAGCTTCTCCCTCCATTCATTGCTAAGCCATGGTCCCAGTGAGAATTCTTGTCAATCTCACCTTCAGAAAGATTCTTCGCTGCTTTACGTAAGTGATCTGGATTTGGTTGGTAACGAATCAAAACCAGTTTTGAAGCCGAGTCTATCCATCGGGCAAATATTGAACCAGAAACTGCTTCTAGAAGAAGTATATGAGAATGGGATGCAAGCAGAATAGAACAAAAAGCAAGTCTCCCTGGGTCAAATGCTTAGCAAACCTAATAATGATCCACTTTTTGTAAAGAAAACTAGGAAAGAAAACGCTGACGAGCAACTCTGCGGAAAGAGAGAGAAGTTTGGTTTTGCTTCGATCCCACTATTTGTTGGATCGCCGAGTTTCTTTTTCATTAATCCCCACTATGATTTTGTAACAGGTTTATTAGGCAGGCATGTTTATTTTACAGATATTTCGCCACCTTCTTTTTCTTTTACTATTTTGCCTCTTTTTTTTGTTCCCTTCAGCATGTATGTGTGACACTGAAATTTAGAGCCTAAATGGTTTAGATAGATATTGATAAAAGTTGGCGGATTGTGTGGTTAAAAAGTTGAGGATCTTGTAAAATGTGTGATTAAAATTAATTGTTGATTTTAACTTAGATTTTAATCAAAATTACTAGCTAAACAATATTGATGTTTGCTGAAAATTGCGATCTTGTCCCCGGCTACTTGTTCATCGCAACGAGATTTTGATAATGTAGACTGATTTTGCTTGGATAAGATGGTGAAGTCTAAGTCAACATAGTAGATTGGATTACATGTGAATCCATCAAGAACCACTCAAAGTTTGGATAAATTTCCATTTATTGTAAATCGATTTGACGAGAACGATGGGTTTTAAAAATGATGTTGAAATACGAAGACCAGTGATCGATAGCCATGTCTAGCTATGTCACGAGCCGAGTCGAGCCACGAACCGAAACTCAAAGTTCGAGCTCGACTCGAACAAAACCGGTACGAGCTTTTTTTGAGCTCGAGTTTTGCTTGGCCAAAAATATAAGGCTTTGCCCAAGCTTTCGGCTCAAACCTTAGTGGGCCAGTCGGGCCCGAGCAGAGCTGGCTCGTGTTTTTTTGTTTAAATTCGTTATAAATCTATAATTTTTTATAAAGTATTTAAAATTTGTGCAATTTATATGTGTTATAAATAATAACTAAATATTAATATATAAAAAAATACATTTAAAATTAAAAAAAATAATTTTTTTAATATTAACTTAGTCACGGGCCGATGATGAGCCACGAGCCGGGTCGGGCTCAAGCCGACACCTCAAAATGGAGCTCCCGACTAGGGCTTTTTCCAGGCGGAGCCCGAGCTGCCTAAGTTGGCAAGCTTTTTTGCCATCCCTAGCAATCGGTCCCTTGACCACTGCCAGTTCACCAAAGTCTTGAGCATTTGATTTCTGGAGAGATTGATACCCTACTTTTTTCATTCAAAGTCGACTGGATCGATTTGATTTTCAAAATATTGATAAAAATCGAAATATGGAACCTTGCTGTGCTAGGAGGGCCACCTTCGAGTTATTACTGAATTAATTGTCCTCAAATTTTCACCCAATCATTATCCAAATTAATAATTATATTGGATAGCTTGATGGTCTCAAGAAAGCCGCCCATATTTTCTTGAGGGTAGAGTTGAACAATAAAATCGTCAAACTGATAAACTCAATCGAAATCGTATTTTTGAAACCGTTGATTTGAGTTCATGTGGATCCTTCAATATTTTAGTTTTGAACTGAATCAAACCACTTTAAATGGTTTGATTTAGGTTTCAATCTTTTGAAACCAATTTAAAAAGTCACTGTTTACAGCAAAAAAAAATGAAAAATATTGAATTTAAATTTTATCTGACCCAATTAAAATTAAACATATTCCAGTTAAAAAGATACATATTATTTATAGTTTAGCGTAAAAATTTAGATTAATATTTATGAATTAACTTATTCGATATATGCTATTTTTTTCTTTATTAAACAGTGGTTTTAAACTGAATCAAACCGAAAAAAGTGATTGAGATTGATTTTGTTAGGAAATTGAAGTGGTTTGATTTAGTTTTGAAAAATTACAAATTTAAGTAGTTTTGTTTGAAAATTTATTACAAATCGTCCAAACCGAACAATGTTCATCCCTGTTAAGGGGTCGTTACTTCATACGTACCATCTTGACTGGCTTTTAACTGAACAATATGATCTTGATCTTGCCACTCTACCATTAGCAGAAGCTAAGAGCCTGTTCTTTTTACCGTTTTTTATGTTTGATTTTTCAAAATAGTGAAAACGCGTTCTCTTTCCTATTTTCGAAAATGCATTTTTGAAAACAAATTAAAAATTTACAAAGAAAATCCAAAACGAAATTTTTTTCATTTTGGGTGTTTTCAGTTATAACAAAGCCAAAATTCTCAAAATGCTTTTTTAGTGTTTTCAGTTAAGCCACCAACAACCACCGCTATTGCTGCTTGCACACACCACCTCGTCGTCGCCATCATCGTCAATGTCACGGCCACCACAGCAGAAGAAGCTGGCGACACCGCCATCCAAAAACACCGCACCAGAAGAAGCCCACTGCCTAAAACCACCGTACCAGAAGAAGCCCACTATCGTCCAGACCACCACACCAGAAGAAGCCCACTACTGTCCAAAACCACCGCACCGAAGAAGCCCACCATGCCACCGCCCAAAAACACCACACACCGCACCACCCAAACACATAGAGAAACGAGAGAGAGAGAGAGAGTGGAAGGAGAGAGAGAGAGGGAACAAGTTTTGGGTATTTTCATTTTTTGAAAATAATTTTTCAAAATGACAAAAAGAAAACATTTTTAACAATCTCAAAATGAACACTCAAAATACAAAACTCAAAACGTAAAACTGAAATACGAATAGAACAACCCATAAGCGTTTGAGCCACCTTCAAGTTATTACGTCCAAAATATTCCAACTATTTGTCCTTAAATCTTTCGGCCAGTCATTATCCAAATTAATAATTAGATAGCATAATCGGTACCAATAATATATTCTTATTTGATTCTAATATTCCAATAATTAGCCTTCTCTACCATATAATTATCAGACCATTGATTATAATTAAAGTGACATCCAAATAAAAATACTTTTGATCTACGTGATAGTTTTGTCTAATAAATAGATAACCTAATTCAAATTTCATCTTTAATGGATAATGTCTAATAATTCAAAATTTAATCTTTAATATATATTTAATAGAAGAGGAAAAAAATAATAAACCAAAGAGAAAAGATAAAAATATGAGAGAGGAAGAGAGAGAAAAAGAAGAAGTTTTGAATAGTGTTTTAGGAGAATACGTGGTTAAAAAGTATATAAACAAATTTTGCGTTTACGTAAATAATATTTTATTGCATGAATATGTGGTTGAAAATGAATTTATGAAAAAAGAGTTTAAAAAGAATGGAAATCGAACTGGCTAAATTAAAGCGATTTTTCTTTAATTTTAAAGAGCTCCACATTTTGATGATCTTTTCTGAAGTTTTTATTTTTCTTGTGAAGTCAAAAGATGCTCCTAATTGCGAGTGGGGGCCACATTGTGATTGGACAAATTTGATCATTACCAATTGCGAAATTGTTCTTCTGTCCACTTGCTGATTCGGAGGAGAACAGACTTCCACCTTGGACAGGAGAATATTTCCATTTGATTCCAACTCTATTTCATCAATTCAGGTGCCTTTTTAAAGATAAACCCCCTATTGCGTAAAGCAAGAACCTGGACCTGAAAAAACACCCTTCTCGTTCTAAATTAAGGTAAATATATCTTTCTTTTTTTCAATTATTATTATTATATTTTTGTTTTTTTGTTTTTTTTTTTACTTCATGGATGATATCCGTTTCTTGAGTGTGGGAAAGTTCTTGTTAATTTCTGCGGAGTTGCATGATTTGATACTTACGGAATCAATTTCATCGATTTTACTGAATTAAAGGGATTAGTTTTGATTTGCTGGCAAGTTAATTGAACCCCAATTTTGATCTTTCACCATTTTTTGTCAAGAGAATTTATGTTTTCTTATACTCTCAAATAAGGGGTAAAGTTTTCCTTTTCGTGACAACTTTGAGTTAAATTATTGTTCCAGAAATTTGAAGTGAACTTTTCTTCTTTCTTAGTTTGTACTTTTTACTTTTGGGAAAACAAAATGTATTGCTCTGCTGTTGGTTTGTTGGTGTTTGTTGGTTTATATTATGTTAGTTTCTACTGATTTGGGACTTAGCTGCTTGTAGAATTTTGACTGACTTAGCTGCTTGTAGATTTTTGACTGATCTCACAAAATTATATAATATGTACACCATCGAATCCGTAGGGCACATGCTTATATAAATTGGTCGGTGGAGTTAACCTGATATATAGTATATTGTGGGTGTTCTTTGAGCTTTTCTCTAAAGTTGGGTCTGGAGTCATGCGTAAGCAGTAACGATTTTGCATTAACGCAGGCTTCTAGTTTTTTAATGTTGGAGGTTAAATTACAATCACACAACTGAGTGGACTTATGTTTGTGGGAGTACAAATCTGATGGAAACAATGACAAGATTAAAAAATTTTAGAAGATGATATAATGACTATCATTTTGCCTACGGTATAGTCTAATTTTCTATGAATGGGGTGCCTGACTGAGGCAATGTGCTAGCTAAATGTTGGTGATCTTGAAATTGTGCTGATGCAGGCATTTAGAATTGTTTTTTTCAGCTCAGGTTTTTGAAGTTCAACTGTACTGTCTATATCATAACAAAGTTACAGTATTTTATTCCATTTGATTGTATTGTGCATATTTTCTTTCATTATTGTGCCAATAATAACAATCTTGCAACTATTATACGCTGCTTTCAGATTGTCTTTCCAGTTCTAATCGTGTTTTGTACATTTCGTGTTTGACATCATAGTAGCAGTTTGAAATTGGAATTAATAGAAAGGTGCATATAACTATGAAATTCATTTTTATTTGTAGATAATCTACTTCAAATATGAATATTAAGGCCAAGACGTAACTGCATGTTAGCTTTTAATTTCCACTAAAAGGCTGAGATCATCCCCTTGTGGTTGTCATCTTGTAGGTTCTGTCTTTCTCTAAATTCTCTATAGTGAATCATGTGATTTAACACTAATTACATTTTCCTATATGATCTCCTTTCATTCTTTTGCGTGTATAAGTCAATTTGAGATTGTTGGATAACTCTCTCTCTTTATTTGTATTATGTCCTTTCATGATTTGGGCTAACAGAAAGCACTTTTAGCAGCATGGATACGAGGGTGCTTTTATTTCTATTCATTGTCTGCACGTGCTGGTGCTCTAATGCTAGAGAGCTGTTGACTGCTAACCACTTTACTAGAAAAGATGAGAGTTTTTCAGGTAGTTCTTTGGAATATATTTCCTTATCTAGTTTTAAATGCTGGTAAATTTTGGAGCAACAATTTAAAGATCATGCCTTCCAATATGGGAGTAGCAAATTTATGAAAGGTTTGGTCTATTTCTCTCTCTCTCTGAGCGAAACCCTGTTACATGATGTATGCTTCACACCATAAAATGGACTAAACTTGATGAAAACTCCATCTCAGTATTTATTCTATTAGGATTGAATTGCCTATTCATAAAACATAAACGTTAAAAATAGTCATTTAATTTTCCTTATAGAGCACCCACATGTTGCTAATTAGCACAACTAGTCCATTTTCTTACAGAAAATAAATATCTTTGGTCCCTATCTTATTGCAGAACTGGGATCTGTTTGATACTAATTTGGCTTTATTGATAAGATGAACATAAGTAATTTTAATGCCAAAACATAGCAAATAATAATGTCTGTCTTGTGCTAGCAGTCCTGCAGACAAACAACAAGCTGTCAGAGGGAGAAGCTCAACTTGTGGAAGAAGTTAGCAAGAACAATGAATTGTGTACATCGTGTGAAGATTTCGCTTCTGAGGCACTTATTTATCTTTCGGAGAACAAAACCCAAACTGAGATCATTAGCATCCTTCACAAATCCTGCTCTAAGATACTTACATTCAAGCAGCAGGAATTTGTAAATCTTTGGCTGAAGTGATAATTGTTTACCAAAATTTTATGTTCGCATTCTATGCATCCGTTAAATGATTGTGATCTTCTGAACTGACCAATCTGAAAATACTTTTAGCCACATGAATCAGTCACCGCTACTTAGTTTTATCATCACTTGTGAGTATGCCTAAATATATGGGAGTTTGAACTTTAATGTAATGTTCTTTTGCTTTGATTATGTATCCGCATTAACAGTCAATTAGCTGTGTGGATTAGAAAATAAATCGTTGTATTCAATCTTTGAGGAATGATATGATGGTCATGACAAAATTGTAGGACTATATTTATGTTTTCATTCAAAAGCATGAAAAAGAAAATCAGTTTTATGTATTTGTTTTGATGGTTATTTGTACTTCCACCTGAATGATGCCCATTTGTTTACACTAGGGCTAATTTTTTTCCCCCCAATGTAAACAGTTCATGTTTTGTAGATTCCGCACTATATTACTTAAAGTTTGTTGAAGCATAACATCCTCAACCGTATGGGGCTAATGTAGTCATTTATGAAAGGAAACTTTGCTGGCTAACCGTGTGAATTACTTCTGTATGGAAACTTGAGGGATCATTATTTCCATTTATTCTGTGCACTATAGGCAGAGGATAGAAAATCCAATTTTTCTAGCACAAGAATTTAGTTCCAGTACCTGTACTTGAGCTATATCAAGCCTAACACTTCATGTCCCTAAATTTTGTCCATGCAGTGCATCGTATTGGTGGACTATTATGCCCCTCTCTTTTTCTTAGAGGTTTCCAATATACAACCTGAATATTTCTGCCAAAAGGTTGACCTTTGCAAACAAGCAGTTTCCATGTCTCAGCAGCTGTCTAAAAATACATGTGATGTATGCCATCATGCTGTTACAGAGGCTTTACTAAAGTTGAAAGATCCTGACACTCAGGTACTTTTATGTCCTCATCTGATAATCACAATATTATGAACTTGAATAGCTATAATGCAACTTAAAGTCTATGGGTGCTTGCATTTCTTGAATAAGAAATTTCGTTGTTTATACAGGTTTGGTTTTGGATTCAATGGTATTCACTATCTCTGTGATCTTTCTATTAAAATACAACAAAATGTCACCTTGACTAACGGTTTGCTTGTTTGATATTTCTCTATGCTTTAGGGATTGCTAATTGTCAGTTATGAAACTGTCCATAACCTATCTCATTTAGAATTACACTTCACATGGCAGTTGCACTTCTTATTATGATCATTAGTTCAAGAAATATGTGTAGATGAAAGTTAAAACACACATAGAATGAACTATATCCGCCTATGTCATTCCCTGTGCTTCTGTATAACGTACACACATACATAAGTTCATAAATCCTCACAAGCACACACGTGTAAATTGAAAGCTGTACTACAATTGTGCTGGATGATTAATAATTAAAAACCACATGGAAATGAAATTGCTGCTGTAATAGTTGGGGTTTCTTGTACTAATATTTTTAAGATGACTTGAAGTTTCATATTCACTTAAGATCCTACATTGGAAAAAGTATGTTTGATCCCTAAGGCATAGAGGAATTATCACAATGGCATAGAGCCGATTTGTTCAATGGACAAATATTGAAGAGTCTTCTATATTATTTTAAAAACCTGTAACGTCAAAATGCAAGTTGTGCAGATCAAATATTGTTTCAGTTGTTCTCTATGATACTGAGGGTTGGTCTGCTAAAGAAAAAAATATTCTTAAGATCAACATAGCAGAAAATGAAGATGTTAAGATGGATGGTGGATGGTTGATCATTCTCAAGTGGATAAATAAGAAATGAGGGTATATGCCAAGTTGCCAACTAGTTTAGGAACCACTTAAGAACTAATTAAGAGAAGAACAATTTAGATTGTCAGGGCATGTATTTGGGCAGATCTAAAGAACTTGTTGTTTACAAGATCATTCCAATCAGTAGAGCATCTTAGAATAGGCAGTAATAGGCCAAAATTAAGGACCCAGTATTGTTACAAAAGTTTCATTTGGCCTTTTGATAGATGGATCTGACCCCAAAATTCTTGAGAATTAGGCTTAGATTACTGTTGTTGTTTCATCCTTGGCCTTCTGTTTACAAGTAAGTTAAGGTAGCTAGTGCTTTAGAGGTTTGTGTATTTGAAGATGGCAAAATTCAGACAGCAGGACCTATTGCTAAATATGTTGCACGAGGGATTATTTGTTTCGGAGACACTTTCGAGACCTTGAGCTAAACGTGGAAACATTGAAATGTGAAGCTCAGAGAATGTGTTTCAGGAAACATGCTTTCAATGGAAAGAGCTAGTCCCTTCTAAAATTCTATTGAAAGCTGATGTCTTTGGCTGGTAGCAGCCATGGGATTATAGATGACGTTCTGTAGCATCTGCTTGGTGTTTTCGAGGCCTAATCCGAATGGATGGACTCATCGAGGACTGATTAACACATGACTGCTGTAGAAAAAGAATGGATGGAATAATGATTGGAGTTTCTGAACTTTGTGAGAAATACTTGTTGAAAAATAGTCAAAATTTCATGGTCAAATTGCCGGTATTTAGGTCATAATGTCAGGGATTATATGTGCAGCTAAAGGCTGGTTTTTTCATCATTGAATGCTGTGTTAAGGTTCATAGCTCATTCATTATCTTCTCTTTACTAGTTACCACCCACTATATTTCATATTTTGATGAAATAATTTTTTTCCCTCTAAAACAGCTGGAATCTTTTCTTTGTTTGCTGCTAGACTACATAGTTGAAATTCTCCTTCAACTTTGCATTGCATGTAATTTGTCCATATTACCTGATCATCAAGTATATTTATGTTTGACTGCATGCATCGATATTCCTGATCGCAATGTTATTGTCATTAAAATCTCACCTGAAACATGGGTATTAAATTTTACTAAACACATCTATATGGTCAGGCTACGCATCAAATATAATCAAACCTACCTAATTCTCCAATATGTTGATTTTATGAAGCACACCTCTAACTTATTTTATGTTCTTCTTGGCCTTTGTTTCAGTTAGATATAATTGAGCTGCTTCTGAAGGCATGTAATTCTGTTGAAGGATATGCTAAAAAGGTAAGAAAATTTTGTGATTGACCTTGGTAAATGCAGTGAATGATCATGAAAGTCCTTCCTTTTGGTTTTCATTTCTATTCGACAAAGCTATTTGGTGACCCTGGCTGTGTCAGCCCCTAAGATACAATCAATGCTTTCAGTGTACTTTGCCTGCGTAAAGTATGCCTTCATGGCTTAAAATTGGTCATCATTTATTATGCTGGTTTATATCCAGGTTTTGGTTTAAAATGGCCATTTATTAGTCCCCATATGGATGGCAATTTTATTTATTGAGGCAAATCCTTTTCCACGACAGCATTTTTTTTTTTGAGGAGGATTGGAAATTCTGAGGTAAAAAGTCTCTGAACTCATATCTAAGTTTCTCTTTGGAAAACTTTATAAATCAATTTATAATTGGTCAAACTTCATTTTCAACCACACATCCAATGGATCCACTAGTACTATCCACTTGTCCACCATTCATTTCTACCTTTTTATAAATTAAACCATTCATAAATTCTTTCCCAGCGGAGACTAAGCTAAGCGATCAGGGGAGGAGGGTATCAATATAATTTTGTATTTATACTAGATCTCTATATTATCCTACATTAGCTACATTATCTTTAGATTGACTGGAAAAAGAAAGGGCTGGCTATTCAGATGAATAGCCTTAAAAAATGTAGGCCGAATAAAATTGTTTCGAATTATCCAGCCTTTTTACTGTATTACTATTTTAGGGTCCATTTCCGTGGTGAATACTATTTGGAATCTGTTACTTTCTGTAATCCTTTACTAAAAATGATTTACTGCATCTCAACTAATAATCTAAAGGAATGTCTTTACTTTCAACTGATCGTCTAAAGGCGTGTGTCTACTTTCAACTGATCTTCAGATCATAGATAATTTCTTAATTCACATAAAACTGTGAAGAAGGTTTCTGTTGGTCATACAAATATTCCCATGACTGTCGTATTATCTCGACAGAATAAAATGTTCTTACTCATATCTTTGCCAAGATTACCCTTTTCTGTAGTCCCTTGCTTTTGAAAAGAGTTACAATGTCCGTAGTTTCTCGCTTGCATTAAATTTTAGTTGATAGAAATTTTAACTTAGGATACAGGATTCCATTACATTTGGTTGAGGACGGGCTGTTACATCCACAAGTAACTCATAATTAATCATGTTATTAGAGATGATGTCATGGCAAATGTTCTTCTCATTAATTTGATGTGATCTTTCATTCATTTTGCAGTGTAAGAGATTGGTGTTTGAGTACGGCCCACTAATTCTTGTTAATGCCGAGCAGTTCTTGGAAAAGAATGATCTATGCACCGCATTGCATGCTTGTACTTCAACTGCAGTTAGTAAAGAACAAGAAGCATTGCCAAGGACAGAGATATCCATGCATTCTGCATCTTAAGGGTCATGATCTCGACCAGTTTGGTAAAACTGTCACATTATTACACACTGCAATGTTCATATGAAGATTGAATATTGTCTTCGTTGTAAAATATATTTTTACATTTCATGACAGATTGTCTTTGCATCTCAACTCTGTTGTATTTGCCTGAGATATATGGATAGTGGTTTCTTTCAAACTTAATATTACATGTCCATTGCAAGTTGCAACTAGTATTTGGGTGTTTTTACCTGAGTTGAATGGTATTTAGCTATGTAGTTGATCGAATCGATTTGTTTTAACAACCGAATATCTCATCGCTAAATTTGAGGAAGCTTGTAACAACATTAATAATAATTGTGAAATTTCGTGAGGAAGATTAAACTGTACTGGACAGGATTAATGAGAAAAAGAATATGATGGTTCTGAATTTAACATAAACGCCTGACTAAAAATAGGTGAAACTTAAAAAGTTACTTTAGAATCAAGAAATTCCCTCTGATTCCATTTTATGTTTCGTTCATATTACCAAAGATTTAAAGAAATAGGGTGAAAATTGATATAGGGAATTTGACCTAATCCAAATATTTTACACGTTCCATACTAGAAGAAGGTTTCTTGTCATTGAAGAATACTAATTACTAAAATACGAGGCTTACTGATGTCTAAAATGACAAATAATTTAAAATGTGTCTATTCAATACTACAGCTATGTTGTTCTTTGTTTTGTATACTCGTTCCATGCCTTGAAAAATTCTTTCTTTTTTTTCCCCCCCGTTATTTTCAGTACCAAAATGACGACCAAAAGCAGTATTTTACGTTTGGAATTTACAGTTAAATAATATGCCAACAAATTAATATTTTCATTCATATGGTATAGAATATAACGGACCTTTGTCATCATTTATGTCTAATAATAATTAGTTACGTGTAAAACTGGCCATAATTGAACGAAATAATACAGTCGAGCGCAGGCATTCCAAAAGTGTTCAACTGTAAATTTTTCTTGTAAGTATAACATATCCAGTTTATTCTCCTCTACATGAGGCCATTTCATTCAAAACCACCCACATCCGCTATGTCATTCCTCCATTTTTAATTATAAGACCAAAGATGTTGTGCATCTGAGGTGGAGTAAAGGCCACCGATATGGGGCCTCGATGTTGAAGAGTTTCCAGTGCCGTCTCTTGAGCCCTCTCCTGTCCAGTCCTTTCTGCAACCGAGAAATTCAAGAAACTAAGCACATTTACTATTGAAAATAGTAACCAGATGCACAAACGACCAAAGGTAAAACTATAACCATAAGAGAATACAAGACGAAAGAAATCAAAGTCACCAGAGTATCAAGTAGGGACGATAGGAAGGATTGGAAATGTAGATAAAAATATACAATATTACCTCTACTTCTTACACAGTAAGACCAAAAAGTAGTAATTTCTGTGTTTCAAAGTAAATGACTTCTTTTCCAGTTTCGGGTATGTTCCAAAAATCAGAAGGAATGACCAAAGATTTCCACCTTTTTCTTTCACAGAACACCCAGTGGTACCATACGCTAGAACTTGGTCATACTTCCCTTTTGAAACTATCTAGATTATGCTCATTTCCCCCCCTTATCTTTTCCTTCCCTTCCGTCTCTCCAAGCTTTTCATCTCAGTTGAATACCCATTGGCTTGTTTTGCTATATCTTATGATTATTTATATTATATTTTAGCCCCTAACTCATACAGAAAGGCCAAAGTTCTAGTAGAAATGTACCATTAACATTATCTTTTCAATTACTTGCCTGGCAGATATATCCAATTATTAGTCAACGAAGTTTGCTAGTAATTTTTGAAATTTCTCCCAAGTATACTTAACTAAGAGAAAGGTAAACAAAACATAATATAATAAGACAAGAATAAAAACAACTAGAAGCTAGAGCCTAGAAAAATAAACAAAAACACAAGTAAACTGTAGACTGGCAACAGATTAATTTGTTCAACGACCCACATGAGCTGTTATAGGTAATAAGCCAAATTCCAAGCCTGCAAATACAGAGAGAAAGAGAGTGTAGCACAAAAGCCTAAGTTCTAAAATGGCATTTGTCAACAAGGTATTGCAAATGAGGACGAACGTGAGAAGATGAGGTATCGGCCGAACTTCTACATCTTTTTCACAAGGTAGCTGTCATATTTTCTTAATAACACATTACATAAGAAAACTTCCATGCTTCCTAAATACCAAATAGCCAAATGAAGAAGAATAAGGGAGATATGGAAATGGGAAAATTTCGGTGACCTATGGTATTCTTGTAGGCTATTCCATAGATTTAGGAAAGGCGAAACAGCATTTGATGCTCAGCTATTCTGCTAAAGATGCTTGTCAAATGCTTGCAAGAATGGCATTGAGATGTTAAAAAACTGTGAGAATTCGTAGAAAATAAAAACATAGTTGTTATGATTGACAGTCCTGAGGGTAATCGTCCTGGCAATTCCGCATTTCTTGGAACACTAAATACCATTTGATGCCCAGCTATCATGTGAATGATGATTGTTAAACACTTGCAAGAATGGCAGAGACTTGTCTTATGGTGTCTCAAATTTGAGAAAAATAGAAAGTCAACTCATAATGGTAGAAAAAACATGACAGAACAAGCCGTTCACTTTATCCTTGTTTCTCTTCCAGCTTGCAAAGAACATGTGATCAATATTGGTGGATAACATGCAGTTCAGTAAGAGAAAGAAGAAAAATAAATAATCACTCCATTTCCTATTGGCTATTCCTGTCCATATGTCCTCGTACAGTAAGGTCTACTTTATCCAGATATAAATTTTTTTCTTTAAATAAGGTAATATTCATATTTGTGCAGGCCAGTCGTCATTAATTTTACATACAATGACCTAAGAGGTGGGGGTTTAGATGGACCCCTACTTATTAATTAAAAGAAAGAGGAGACAGAGGATTAAGGTTATGTATGTAATTTTGTTCTATTAGTAGTAAAAGGAGCTAAAGTAGAACTGTACAAAACATGGATACAATAAAAGTTAGCCTTATGCAACCTCTTAAGGTAAAATAATAAATTACAACTTAAATGTTTGCATAGACAGGCTTTTAAGCACACTATCAGATATCTAAACCAACAAGAAAAAGGCAATGAGGCAATTATTGCACCACAAATCAAAAAAACGTACAAGAAAAAACAACAGAATATGTGACTTTCAATGTGAATGTTTTGATAAAAACTATGCATGGGTAAAGGCATACTGCTTTGCCCAACAACAAAAGTAAAGAAACAGAAGTTCCAAATAAAAGAGATTTTAAGGGTTAAAGAGCTTACTTGGCCCAAGAATTAGCTGCAGACAAGTCAAACTGATGTTTAGCAGCATCACTGGAACTCCCATAAATTATACCATTACGATCAGATGTCTCCCTAGGATTCAACAAAATTTGGTTCTCACCAGCTGAAGTTGGGCCGTACAAAGTTTCTGGCAACCATGGACCATCAACAATGCTAGGCACAGAACTATCAAATGTCCCAGCATTCTGAAAATTGCCAAGAAAAATATTTTGAGAAGAATGAGTGCCAGCATTGATATGCTCATCATTCTTAAACAGTGAGGCCATTGTTTTCTGAGGTACCGGATGCATAATATCTTCCTTTGGTCTGCTCAGTTCTGGAGGCAAAAGCCAGCTGATGGATTCACCTACCAAACCTAGACCAGCCTGACCTAGAGGCGAACTATTCCACATCTGCCATGTTCCACTGTCATTTGCGTCATTGGAATTATCCTGAGCTTTAGGAGTACTAGGGGAAAAAACAGAACTACCCTGCCTTTCCTCTGAAACTCGTGATCGGGACAATGGGGACTGAATTGGTGATGGCTTGGTGACTTCAGATGGTGCAGGTGTAGTCTTCACAGCACACGATGCTTTCAATACTGTATCTGTAACAAAGCCGAAGTCCAAATCAAAGTTATCGAGTGATTCAGAAACTGGCCCAAGCAAGGATACAGGGTCTGGAACATAACGAGGGTCTTCAAAAATCTCTGACTCTGGTAAAAGTTGATCTGGCGCTTCTCCAATTCTAGGTAATATAGCTTCAGACGACAGTGGATGACATTTACTGCTGCTTGTTAATCCAAAAGGAAGGGAGGGTAAAGTTGATGGTGGCAGCTGTCCAAAGTTAATAGGTCCATCAATTAGTTGCAGTGGGCTCTGAACTTCTGTTTGGGACTTAACGTTAGGGCCACCAATGACATTAGGAAAAGAGGGTGAAGAAACAGAAGATGAACGAGTGAATAATTGTTGCCATGATTTTTTGGGGGCTGGACATGGTTGAGGTTCAGTGAACACCTGCAGAAAAAACAACAGCATAATATGTGTCCTACATACAAAGAAACCACGAACAAAGGCCATTTGACTAGATAATACAATACAATAACCTGTTTACAGATCTAAGAGGGTTGACTCATTATTATTTTATTGAAAAATGTGTGGTTGAAAATGAGTTTTGAAATAATGTATTTTGAGATAATGTGTATCAAACATGGGCTCACATGCCAAGTTATCAATCACCTGAAAGGATCATTGGCCACGACTAGAAAAATTAACATTAAGTGCATTACCAACATCAGGCCACACTATCTATATTGGCAAAGTACAGAAAATTGGCTTCCTTGCTGCTTCAGTTAACTAATAAACCAATTAACAGCCAACCCAATCCACAATAAAGATAGTCAAACGAAGGTCAAATAAAAACCAGAGATAACTTACAGGACGATAGACATTCTTATCATCTCCATTTACATTTGATCTCCCAGATACCCATTCCTGCTGCAATACATCTTTCCTATATGCAGAACCTTGAACATGATCTACAGATGCATTAAGTCTGTGCTCGCTTGAAACAGTAGAAATATTATTACTTTTATCCAAAAAACCACCTCCAGTAAATGCTCTAGAAGAAGCTATAAAGGTGCCCTTCATACGATCCAGGTATCTTGTTCCAGCAGTTCCTCGGTTATGACTGTTCATGGTAGCACCCTTAAATCCATGACCCACTTCTGCACTATGAGATTTCGCATTTTCAGATACATTGCTGTATTGTTCACATTTGTCACCATCTATTTTTTTGTTCCGCGTGCTCTCCTTGCCAATGCTCTCCTTGCCAAATCTCTTTTCTGATTCCTCGGCATCAGAATTGCTTTTGCTTGATCCCCTATCTCTTTCTTTCTTTCTATCCTGATGTTTCTTTTCAGTTTCTTTTTTCCTATTTCTATCCTTCTCAGGAGGGAACTCTTTTCCACATTCTTTTCTGTCTTCCGTCTTCTCATCCCGCAATCTCCTACGTTCTTCAACCAACCTTGCAACTTCTTCTCTCTGCTTTCTTTCCTCCTCCTCCAGTAGCTCCTTCTCTAATCTAGCCTGCCTCTTCTCCTCAGCTTTTCTGCGAGCTTTCTCTCCTCTGCTCTCATGAAAATTCCCTCCACTCTCACTTCGCTTATCCAATAGCCGTATGAGCTCTGCATCAGTTGAAGTATTATCGCTGGATGAACTAACCCTAAAAATCTTCCTCCAAAACCACCCTATAGTCAAAAAGAAAGTTGTAGATACCTTGCAAGTAAAAATAAAAATGTGGGAATAAGACTTCTCTGCCGAAAAATGATTTTCCTCACCAACACACCCACCTCCACTCTTCTTCCAGTAACTTGACTTCTCATCATAAGGTTTCCCAACCCATTTCCCATTCTCTGACCAAACCGTTCTGTTGAACATTGTCCCACTTTTCCCCACTAAATACTTCAAAATCCCTGAACTCCCCAAATCCAGAGAGGCGGGCAAGTCAAGAACGGGCCTCTTTGAAATATGCCCGCAATATGAGCACGTAAACTTGCCCCCACCGGGACTCTGATCCCGATATGGAGTCAAACAATTCCTACACCTCCGTGTAGCAGTCTTCCTCAACTTTTGAATTTCAATTGCCTCAATCCTCTTCCTCTCCCTAAGCCAAGCATTCCTATGGACCCGCCAGGCGGACAACTTAGGCATCAAAACCTCATACCAAAAAAGGGTTACTAACAGCACGAACACGCATGCCAGCCTTGGCGATGTGATTTCAAAACGGAAAGCAGGGGGCAATAGCTGCGATAGAGCCCAAAGCCCGATCAGTGGAATCACTAACCATGGCAACATGGTAGCAACCCTCCTTGACCACTTCTGAATCACACACAGTATACACATTATCCTCCTATGGCGCACCTCTCTCACCCAGTCTTAAATGGGATAAATACTTTATCAATTAAACCCCCAGGTAAAGTAATAGAAAGTATGTATAATTGCTCCTAAAAGGAGAAGATTTCAAAAAATCATATGCTCCAATATGTCCCTTTTCTCGATTCTTCCAATGCAATACCAATTCTCGCGTTTCCTCCAAACCCTAGAGGAGCGATTCGTGAAAAATCACCAATTTAAAAAAAATGACTAAATCGACTAATCATTTTCGCATGCCAAACATATCCGAACAGTGCTGTTTAGAAGCGCAAAACCTAAAGAGTACCAAAGGAATTGTATCAATCCAAGAAAACTAAAAACGTTATATGAAAACATATATTGAGCTAAGTACGAATATTCCGGCCATCTAAAAAACATCGGCCATATCGGCGGCGTGTTAACTTTACCGGAGATGATTGTATTGTTTTGATTAGGAAGAAAATAATCAGAAAGGAACGAACAAATAAAAACAGTCAAAAGTTCGCTTATGGAGCTCCATATATATGATTGGGTCGGACCGGACCGGACCGGAGAGATGATATTGGACTGGTTGTTAGGGGGGAAAATGTTGTTATCATTTGTTTATTTGATGCAAATATTTTCCATCATTTTAAGCTTGATACTTCGACCCTCAGTTCGATCAAATCTTGGGCAATTCACCTCATACCGTCCAGTTCCGTCAATTCCCCACTAGTCAACAGTCGCATGCAATCAACTTGATTAAAATGTCCAAGAACATTATGGCAAGAACACTAAATTATGGTCTTTCAAGACAAATCTAATAATTTTCTGCATAGATATTAAATAGTATACAAAGTTTGCAGATTTGAAATTATATAGATGGATCATTGTACATATATGAAACGTAAATTGAGACCAAGACTTCATAGACACAAGCTAATTTAGGTGGACAGTTCCTATTTTGTCCACGACATCGGGTAAATGAACTCCAATGTATGTTTCTTTAAAATTATGCATTACGATTTGTTCTTGAAATCGTTCCTTTTATTAAATAAAATGGAAGTTGTTGATTCTTCTTTTGGTGCAACGCTATTATGTGTCTTAGATTTGTGAAGATTATTGTTTAGATCCACAAATGCATATGTACAAGTCTTGGAATTGCATGGAGAGAAGATGACTTGTTATGCTAGAATTTTGGTTTTTTGTTTTGTTTGTGATTTTTTTTGTAACGTGGATTATGAATGGTAGAACTTGAACTTTTAAGATTGTGTTTTGTTAGCGTAAATGTAAGTTATAAGTATCGTTTGCTGTAATATGATAAGTGTATTTTATACACTAATATGGACCATTAAAATGAAATTAATTATTGTGGATTTGGAAGAATTCTGGTTTAATTATGTGTATATTTTGTTTGCTATGTAAAATTTGATGCAAATGATGAAATTGGAAGAATGATATGAAAAAGGGGCTAGAAAGGAAGAAATTCAAAGTTCGAAAATCAAAGTAAAAATATTGAATTGTAGATCCGAACCACAAACCAACATTTGAGAAATTCAAAGAGTCAATTAGATTCAAATGGAAGTTGAAGGACCAAAATCATATCAAGAAATGACTCAAGAAGACCATTGGAGAAAAAGCGGGNATGAAAAAGGGGCTAGAAAGGAAGAAATTCAAAGTTCGAAAATCAAAGTAAAAATATTGAATTGTAGATCCGAACCACAAACCAACATTTGAGAAATTCAAAGAGTCAATTAGATTCAAATGGAAGTTGAAGGACCAAAATCATATCAAGAAATGACTCAAGAAGACCATTGGAGAAAAAGCGGGGACCAAAATGTCAGTTTTGGAAGAATGAAAGTGGCGCGCACGCACCAC
>CAIGRP010053142.1:0-20231 GCA_903798385.1 Fraxinus cuspidata
CAACATATTTAAGCCAGGTTCTGAATTTTCCAAAAGTCTTAGATTTAGCCTTCAAAGGATAAATCCAAACTTTTCTAGAGTAGTCATCCACTAAGGATAAGAAGTACTTACTTCTACCAAAGGTGAAATGCTTCTCAGAGCCCTAGAGATCAAAATGGACATAGTCCAAGGGTCTACTGGTTCTATGTGAGCTTGTTTCAAAACTCACATTGTGGGACTTACCCAACACCCAAGTCTCACAAAAATCCATAGTCTCAATATCATCATTTCCAAGTAATTTTTGGTTACTTAAGGATTTTAGCCCTTTAAACCCAATATAACCCATTCTATTGTGCCACTGTTCAGTTTTATCTTTGTTAATAGTAAGCAGACTGGAATCTGGTGTTGTTTCAATTTTACTTTCAAACTAGTATAAACCATTTCTCTTAGGCCATTTCATAACTATTAGAGATCCCTGCATAATTTTCAGAACTTTATTTCCAGATTTAAAGGTATATCCCTCATCTTCAAGAGTCCCTAAGGAAATAATGTTTCTCTTCAGATTTGGGACATATCTTACATCTTTAATTTGCCTGACAGTGACATCATGCATTCTAATGGTAATGTCACCAATCCCAATTACAGTCTGAGATTATTGTCTTCCATATAAACCATCCTAGGTTTAGCCTCTTTATAGTTATAAAACCAAGATTTTTCAGGGCTCATGTGGAAGGTACATCAAGTGTCCAGAATCCAATTTTTATCAGATTTTTCATTAGACACATTTTGGACATGTAAGCTATCTAATTTAGACACAGTGGCAGCATTATTCAGATCAACATTATTCAGGTCTTTTTGTTTCTTTTTCATGTCAAAACAATCCCTTTGAAATGTCCCAACTTCCCACAGTTATAACATTTCTTATTGCTTCTATCTTTAGACTTAGACCTCATCTTAGATCTCCCTCTTCCCTTCTTATTATGGAAATTAAACTCTTTCTTTTCAGTTCTTACTCTAACAAACAAACTTTCTTCTCTGGAATTAGTTCTATGATCTCTCTTAAGTTCTAATTCCCTGGACTTTAATCAGTTACAATTGTTTGTGTGAGATTGCCCTACCATATTTTATGGCATTTCTAATCTCTTTATAGGATTCAGGTAAATAGTTTAGCAGTATAACAGCCAAGTCTTCATCCTCAAGCTTCTTATCATTGTGTGCTAAGCTCTTAACAATTATGCTATAGTCACTTAAGTTCCCTTCCAAATCCTTCCCGGGGTCCATCTTAAAGCTAAATAGTTTTGCTAACAAATATATCTTGTTAGGTGAAGTTTTCGTATAGAACAAGGCATCTAATGCAGTCCATAAAACTCTAGCATTTTCAGCACTCTCTACTTGTCTAACAACATTATCAGATAAATGCAGAATTATAGAACTATAGGCTATTTCATTCATCTTTTCAATTTCAGCGGGTTTAGCTTTCAACTCATCAGAAAAGGTAGCAGGTTCATCAAGGGCTTTTGCAACCCTTTGTTGGACAAATATGGCCCTCATTTTCTACTTCCAAATTGAGTAATCCCCCCTTCCATCGAATTGTGATAATTCGATCTTCGAACCCATCATAGATTCTGTAAAGGGGTGTGTCTTAACACTTAGGTTTCCTTCCAAATCCTTCCTAAGGTCCATTTTAAAGCTAAACAGCTTTTCTAACAAATATATCTTGTTAGGTAGAGTCTTAGTCAAGAACAAGGCATCTAATGTAGCCCATAAAGTTCTAGCAGTTTCAGCACTAGCTACTTGTCTAACAACATTATAAGATAAATGCGGAATTATAGAACTATAAGCAATTTCATTCATCTCTTTAATTTCAACAGGTTTAGCTTTCAACTCATCAAAAAAGATAGCAGGATCATCAAGGGATTTTGCAACCCTTTGTTGGACCAAAATGGCCCTCATTTTCTGTTTCCATATCGAGTAATCCCCCTTTCCATTCAATTGTGATAATTCGACCTTCGAACCCATTATAGATTCTGTAAAAGGATGGCTTGTACTCGTAGACATAACATAAAAGGTTTTTGGGAAAACAGTTTTTCAGATGATCAATGCAAATAAAAAGAAAAACACAGAGTTAAAGAGTATTCAGAACTTGAAGTACTGTAAGACAAATAGTTTACAGCAATGAATTAATTTGATCAAGAAACCTCAGTTAGATGTCAGTGCAGGTGTGAGTAAGGCTCAAATATATGATGCACGTATATAGATTTTCCAAATTATAGATCAATCTCAAGGATTCACAAGAATGTAACCTATCGATCATATATCATTTCAAGAAAGAACCCCAAACCAAAATTTTAAAGTGAGTTTGGAATGATCTTACCAATTACTGTTTTGAAAATAGTAAACTTAACCTGCCTTCAATCGAGCTCAGTCAATCAGAGCCAACAATCAGTCAACAACCCACAACATACAAAACAAAAAGAGGAATCAGTAGAGATCAAAACAGGATGCCAAAAATAGTAATATCATCTGTTTAGACTTTTGAAGATCTATATAGATATATTACTCAAAGAAAAACCCAAAAGATTATGGAAGAATACGACCAAACCCTGAATCAACTCTGATACCAGTTTTGTTGGGATTTTACTTCGAAATACAACTCAAGATTTTGATCGAACAAGCACAAAGTAATAAAAAAAGACAAGAACACACAAAATGTTTACCAAGTTCAGCCAAAAGGCCTAATCTGGGGGGCTCAGGAACAACCAAATCCACTAGTGCAAACCACCGTCCACAAAGAGAAAAAGATTACAGAGAACCCTCATAACCAAGTCTTGATCATCGATCCAAATATCTCACAAAAACTATACAAATCGAACTCACAGATCTCAGTAGACACTTAGAGAATATTACATCAAACCAACATCTATTTCAGGCCTAATTATACACATCATGTAAGCCTCTAAAATGCTAAAATCTTTACTGATAAATCACCAAGAAGAAGAAGAATGATAGACTCAACACGAAGAACTCAGAAAGGAAAGAAAACGAAGAGTCTAGAAGCCAAAACCAAAACCAAAAAGTGAAAAAGTCTACAGTAGCTGAAGATGCGATATTTAATCCAAGGTTTCATCTCAGCCGTTGATCTCATCCAATGATCACAATAGATTCAAACTAGCACGATCGAGGTGAGTAGCTCAGCTGCCAATAAGTGGTTGACACTTAGGCAGCAAGAAGTAAAATAATCAGCCAAGCCAATTCACACAAATAGCACCAGTTTAATAGTGTTTTGAGAATCACACTTTCACATGTAGCAATAGAGCTACTAATCTAGCCCTGTAAATGTTAACATTACCATTCATGTCAACCCTTGTACATGTAACCAAAATCCAAACTCTTTTTTAGAACATGAAGTTCACATCGAATTGATTTTTGATCATCTCTTTAAGTCAATATTTGACTTATTTTATACGTAGGAATTAGGTTCATCTAACGATTCGTCGACATATCTATAGAAATGAACTCCATGTTCTACTTTTACTCCCAATGTCTTATTTTAGAATGAATTATTTCTCCAAGAAAATGCCATGTATCGAAATTAAGGCTTTTTTTTAATGAGATTATAGAAATAACATCCAACGACATTTTGGATATCCCACAAATATATATACATCTGACTAAGGCTCTTAATTATCCGAATTAGCAAGCTCCTAGTAAATAGTATGGCTTAAAGAAAAACTATGTTCTTCGTATTCGTAATTTATATGAATTTTATCAACCAATTTGAATGGAGCATCGTTTAGAGGGGAGCACGCATTGTTCATTGCATAGGTCAAAGCAATTTTGAAAATTATGTATGGCTTCGTTATTGATTGCATCATTTTCAATTTCTTCTCCCAGATATGCCATTGTGATGTCTATATTATCCCTCTGAAACTAACGAAAACGGATTATTGTCGATATCAGTGGATATGCCTTCATATCCAAACACGAAACAGAAACGTTGTTCTTCTAAGAAATAAAATATTACAACCTATCTAATTCTAACATCAAACAACTCTCAACAAAATACGAAGACAGAAATGTGAAAATGTATTATCATGCAATAATCAATTTAGTACAATTTTAATTAAATGAATCAACGTGCTTTCACAATTTAGTTAAAATTAATGACCCTCTATATTAATTAATAGAATCTTTTTGGATTTCAAGTCGGCTTGTCTCTAAAATTTCTTCTCCTCGAGTTACTCAATAAAAGATAGAATTTTAGCTTGAGTCAGAACAATTGTTATTCAACAACTTGACACCGATTAGAGCCTATGAATTTTCAGTATAATGCTGAAAAGTACAATGTATTAAACTATTAATACATACTTAATATTTTAATGAGAGGTTTGGTCTCATCACAATTATACATATAATATACATTTACCATGCAAATAAAACATACATATTTAAAATGTGGATATTTATGAACTAATTCTATCTATTCTTTCTGAACCAAAAGAAAGACTATTGGTCGATTCTTAAAGAATATTACACTCGATTATCGAACATCCAATACAATAATCTCCATCTCATGCTGCAACTTGCATTCTATACTTAGTTGCAGTCTTATAGCTAGTTACAACCTGAATCAAATAATGATTTTCTTGTACGCACCCATCAGACTGTATTGTATACAAATTGGTGCCCAGACCGAAAACAAATTGACGTGTAGGCTCATAGTTACAACAAAAGGCTCGTCCAGATCGAAAAAGAAAAGCCAAATGGGCATAAAGGTCCAAGTCAATACAACAACGGGTTTGCAGGGCAAAACCTATTAAAATAAAGCATTAATTAAATATTCAAATTTTGCAACTCAAATGCTTTATTTCAATACATACTGTAATATAATAATATAATTAAAAATAAACAAATCATTTAATTCCTTAAACTAATTTAATTAATTGATTGGTCTCACTCGATACTAATCAATACATTTCACAAAATGAGCTCAAATCCTCAATCAATCCACAGATTGGTTGTTGTACCAAATCAGTCCTAATTCCAAACCCTAACTTCTCTCGATACTCCGCCTCTCGTCTTCGTTCAATCCATCCCAAATAGGTTGCAAGTTCTAATAATTTCTTGCCAATTTTTTTATTTTATTCTTTTGTCTAATTAAGTTTTGCTTTTTATGCCTACAGATTCTTTAAGGTACATATCTGCTTTAGCAATTATTCTAACATGTATTTTCCTAGTCATAATTGTATACATCGATGAGTTTAAATTGGTGAAAGACTCTATTCTGCCAAGTTAATGGTAAAGCGATCTTACACGCACCATATATTACTACACATTTTCGTGAAGAGGTTTGTTTAGTGATTAATGTATTGTTAGTCAAATCCAAAATTGGGTCAAAATCATATTTGTGCCTTTCGACACACTCAAATAGAAAGTCTCAAGGACGACATATTCTAGGACCAAACTATGTAATTGAATAAATCATCGTCTATCTGTTGTGGTTGGTCAAGGGCTCATTTTCCCTCCCCTAATTTTGTACAATACCAAATGATCAAAGAAGAAGATTCCTCAGTTTCCAAAATTTGCAAACTGCGTGCTTGTGGGGAAGTGAATTTTTGAAAAGCTATTTTTTGGAGAATGTGCGAATTAAAAGTAGAAAAAAGTTATGATGAAATGTGAAAATGATTATTTTTAGTAAATGTAGTTAAAAACGAGTATCAAAAAAAGCGATTTTCAAATGATCACTTTGAAAGAAAGCTAAAATACGATATCGCACGTAAATTGTAAATACACCTTTGGTCTAAAACTAAAAATTGCGATTGGAGCTTGAATTTGCACCAAAACCTAAAATTTCTGAAATTGCAGCAGCAGTTTTCTCTCACAATTTTGAGGAAAATCTCCACCCAAACATTGCACCTACCATCATCAGACCCTTCGGTAGTATTGCCAGACGCTGCGAGTGGAAGCGCATAATGGTATAGCTCTTGGGTCTTGCAGATCACTACGGGATTCGGCCTCACATGGTGGCACCCGGTTGTGTTGTAAGCATGATCGACACTGTATGTTGTAGCATAGGTTAGTCCCGCCAAATTCTACAATTTCTCTTACCAAAAGCTATAGCAAATTCTAATAAACAACAAAGTCGACTCTAATAAGACTAGATATTTACTTAAACATGTACAGTGAAATTTTAAAAAGTTACAATACCCAATACTCAGGTCACCTTTGTGTTTAGATGAAATTTGTGATCGGAGGTATACTTTCGATGATTTTCAGAAGTTGGGACGATTTTTAGAATTTAATCTAAGACTATTTCAACATAAATTTGTCAAGATGTTCAACCTCTAATAGAAATCTACACTACGAAAATAAATTGGAACTCCAACACTACGAACAATTCATGAATTCCAGTTGGAATAGAGAGAATCAGATTTTGTGTTGTACCTATTTCTCTAGTGCTACCAGAGAATGATATTAAGTCATAAAACAATAACCTTGGACTTTGTATTTGTGGAAATTACATGGAACCAAAATTTTCAAGTTAACATTTCAAAAATCATATTTAAAATTTATTTATACAAAAATCAGATCACAATTAAACATTTTAATATTAATAATAATATTTTAAAACTAAATTAATCTATATACCCTCCCAACCTCTATTCACCCAAACCCTAATTATTTTTCAATCTCCCTCCTCACTCTACATCTCTCTTCCTTCTCTCCTTTTTCCTTTAAAATACCGAATTACCATCGGAGACAACGTTGCGCCGACAAAGACTGCAGCATGACACCACAGCGACACGAGCGACGACGACGACGTCATATCTTGTGTTCGAAGATCTGAGAGCGATAGGTGGTTTTCATGCTACTGTGATTTTCAGCAGTGGCGACATCATCTTCGAATCCAATCAAATCATCTTGCGGTGGTTTTCATGTCGTCATCGTAACGGTGATGAGGTTCTATGATGGTGGTGAATCTGCTTAGGGTGTGGTGGTGGTATTGATATTGCTTATGGTGGTGGTTTGGGGTGGTTTTGGTGTTGTTGGGGATTTTTGTTGGTTGTGTGGGTAGCGGTGATGGTGGATTTGGTGGTCGTGAGCATTGTGGTAGTAGGGGCGCTAAGGACCTTGGCGATGAGGAGACCCTTTGGCTTGCTAGTGGTGCTGTTGGTGACGTTGGCGCGATGGTGTTGGTACAAGTCGTGATGATGGTGCTACAAGTGGTGGCGAATATGGCGTGGCGATAAGTTGTTGATTTTGATTTTTGTTGTTGGAGTGGTGGTGGTAATTTCCATATTTCGACAGTGTTGGGGGTTTGGGGTGGTTTTTGTTGGTGGTGGTAGTAGTGAATGATAACTTAGACTGTGGTATTGGTGTGTTGGTGGTGGTTGTCGGAGGTGATGGTGAGATGTTGGTGGCAATGGGTTTGTCGAGGTGGTTGTAGATCTAGCACGATGATGTGGTGGTATTTTTCTGCGATGTGTTGATTTGTTTGAAATGGGGTTGCTGTCGAGGGGTGGTGGTGGTGGTTCTGGCAGCGATGGTGGCGGTGGTGCTATTGGAGGGAGTAATGAGGTGATGGTCACAAATGTTGATTGTGGTAACAAATTATTTGGTTGATTGTGACTATTAAATTAGTTAATATGTGACCCAGAAATAATGTGTGACCTAAAAAATTGTTAATTTGTGACCGATAATTTGAAAATTTGTGACTGTTCGATAAGTTGTGACTTATAATATTTGTGATTTGTAACCGATAAATAAATTGTGATGCATAAATTTTTTATTTATGACCAATAAAAAAATTTGAATCTATAAAATTTTTGAATGTAATCGTAAGATAATTTGTGACATAAAATTTTTGATTTGTGATCAAAAAATAATATTTGACTAATTAAATAGTTAATTTGTGATCAAATTGTATAAATTTGTTACCTTAATATATTTAATTAATTAAAAAATATAATTAATTAAATGATGAGTAAATTTTAATTAGTATCTAATTTTTGAAATTTAAAACATTTGTTGTTAATTTTGAAATAGATGATACTTAAACCATTTAATTATGAAATTTTCTCTTATTTTGATAGGTCACTGAAGATGAGGATTAGTAAACCAAACTCTAATAGGCCCAAAGTCAATAAATTCAATTCGACCCACAATGGTTAAGCCAGCACTAAGTACATTAATCAACAAACTTAGGGCCTCTTTGAGGCTCATTTTTTTTGTATAAAATACATTTTTGGAATAGTAAATTGATGGAGAATATATGGTTAAAAATAACGAAAAAAAATTTATTTGCGTTTAATATTAGTTTATTAAAGAATGTGTAGTTGAAAATGAGATAGCAAAATGTATCTCGAAAAAAATGAGAATGGCTTAATAGTTTTCAAACCTGAACAGAGGTGGATCATTGGGTAAGTGGTTCACCTACTAACTCAATGGTTAAACCCTCGAGTCAACTCCAATCAAATATAATTAAATTAGTTTGCAATCTTCGAGTTGGGGTCGACGAAAAATACAAGATGGGATCTTTAATTTTGGAATTGAGAGAGAGACGTGCTTAAAAAATTTAGGACAAAGGAAAGTAAAAATCTAAAAATAAAAAAAGTATGGCTAAAAGGTTCACGACTGACCAACTTCTAACGAAAATTTGAGATTTTTTCAATTAGCAGTGACCCGCTGGATATTATAGATTTGTGTCATCGAGGATTTATGAAAACCGAATGGATATTTCGATTTATACCGAGTCGATCGCAGACCCAACTAATAAAGAAACCTGACTAGATTGATGGTCACATCACCATATTTTCAATTAAACCGCTGGTCCAATCCACAGTCCAGCCCGGGTTTTAAAACACTTCGCATATTCTTTATTAGAGCACCACTAATGCACCCCTACCGCATACATTGCATTGCAACACATTGGTTAGTTGCTTTGTCGGGAGTCCTGCGTGATTTCTGGTAGTTAAGTCTGCGTTCGGCTATGAGTTAGTCACTTAACACAACAATGCATCAAACTACTTCAACAAGTCCGTTCATGAGAGACTCAAGAGAACTTTTTTTCAAAGACAACAGAGAAGAACTAATCACACAATTTATAGATGCAATATTGAACAGGATTGTAAGAGCAAATTCCCCAACAAAAACTCTGAATATAAACTGCACTTTTGTCAATGGCTATTTCCTTGACATAGTCCAGTGCCAGGGTAGCAAGAATCCTATACAACACAACACAACACACAACATGGTCATTGCTGTCAAGCTTGGGGCACTAGCTCCATCCTTCACAAACCTCGCCTTGATAAAAGCATTTTCATCCACATTTACGGACGAAATTTTACCATGAAAGAGATATAAAAAGAGGTACAACATGAACTTACTCATCTTCGTACCAAAACTCTCTATTCGCTTAAAAGTTGCAGCAACAAGCTCGACCCTTGCTCAGATTATCCCACAAACAGATCATTTGTCTCGGTGATTGGTAATGAGCGGTGTAATAGTTTTCCATGCACCCATACTGACAAAATTTCCAGTTATGAGAGTACTGAACATTTTTCGTACTGTTGAACTGCTCAACCCACATTCCCATGCTAACATCCTCCATTTTAAATAACTGCCAATAAGGGGGGTGGTAAAATTAGTAACTAAAAATTTTAATGATTTCCAGAAGAAAATGTAAAAATATCAGGTTACATATACCCAGAGGTTCCGATTTGCATGCTGGGACACAATATATTTGGCGATGTCACTGGATATTATATAACCAGGCCCATTGGCATAGGGAGGATAAATTTCTTCTGGCCATTCCTGCGCAAGAAAAAATACATTGTTGATACATAGTAAACTGGAATCAAACTTTGTTACCAACAAGTGAACCTTTATACCTCATAGGTTACGGCCCATTTCCCATTTCTAAGAGGTCGGTGATGGAGATTGAGATTGCCCATATACAAAGGCCTTGAAGGAGGCATGCCTTCAATTTCTTTTAGGACAGTATCCACCCTAATAAACGTGTCATCGTCACATTTCATAATGTGAGCAGCTGTGACATTTTGAACCTACAATGGAAATGTTTGCGCAATAAGAGAAGATAATTTGGTCCACAAACCAAGTATAAACATGTTCAGCTAAGCTTAAAAATACATTTATAACTAAATAAGCTTCTTTCTAAAGTAAGCAATAAATTTACTGGTCACAGTTGGAAATAAGTAAGTTTGCTTATTAATTTCATCATAATTAAGCAGGAGTTACATTGAAATTAACAACTTTTTTTCTTAAAAGTTAGAAAAAACATATCTAAACATGTTTTGGAACCAAAAATTTACTTAAAAGTGACTTCAAAGCTTAGCTAAACATGCTTACTGATTGTAAAGATGAAGAGAGAAAACATGTAGTATTAAAGAAGAGTGAGAAACGCAGCCGAACATACCCCAAACTCGCAAATGGCGATAGTTTTAAGAACCACTAGCTCATATCGATCCATGAATGGCAAAATTACAATATCACCAAAGTAAGCAGCCTCTTTCTTCAGTATTGCATTCACCTCCTTCCTTGGATTCTAAAGTGAGCGATGACTCCAGCAAATAAATTACACATGATAGAATTGAAGAAAAGCAAAAAATAATTGTCCATGAAGCAAGTAAAAAAAACAAAAAATTGTATTAAGGAGACCCTGTAACAATTAGTCATCTAAAGTAGCAGTAAAGAATGACTTACTAGTGCAACAAAAAAGCGGACTGCTACTTTAGAGGACTTGATAGCTGAAGATTGCATCCATGTCTTTCTTATCGCCATGCGTTCTGCAAAATGATTGGTGGCAGAGAGAACCCCAATAAAAAGTTGAATGCCATTCTGGGGTACAGGAAGAGATTTCCATTTCTCCAAGTACTCTAATACTCTTTTGGTTGAGAAACTAGGATGAGAGGTTGGCAGAGAGGTAGCATATACTGAATGAACATCGATGTCGCCTTTGATTGCCAATCCTGTTGCATCTTCCAATGTGAACCCCTGAAGTAAATACATGCATCCGATAAGAAATACTTACTGTAATCAATGGAGCAAGCGATGGAAAGAAACTGTAAAATCCAATCAGATATGGAAAACAAAAAAAATAAAAAATAAAAGGCTTTCACGATGTTCTGGAGCACTTTTATCATGAAGAATTGGCCAAGGCTGAGCAGAAGAATAGGAGGATTGATTTAAAAACACAAATGTAATGAGCATAACACATAAAAAAAAAAAAGGTATTTTTCCCACTAAATTTTAGACTAGCTATAGAAATCCTTTTTTGCTGCTCCGGTGTGTTCATTGTAACATCTAATGGAAGATCTGGATCAACTAGAACATACCAAACTAATGTCCAACAAAAAAGTTATGATCATCTAGTTGATACTTGAAAAAACTATATTGAAGAAAATGTTTAAAGGTTTTGAAAATATTTTCCATAGCAAGTTGTTTAAGTGCTTTGTATCGTCAGGTCACACTTCAAAAAATTGCAAGAAATCATTATGCTGTCACAGAAAGGAACTTCATCAGGCACCTTCAAGATTGGAACATACCGTCCGATATGGAAACGAGGTCACATGCCGACCTCCAGCATTAATGTGGTATCCATCAACACTAGCACGAATAGTCAGAACAAACATTCTGCCCTCTACAAATGGAAATGGCCAGGTTACTTCTGGTTTCTTTGCACGTCCTATGAACCTATCAAACCATGAAAATAGCTTGGACTCTTTTGTGTCAATAATATCGTTCCTCATCCATTTTTCACACCGCAAGTATCCATCCACTGCCAAGGATAATGTATAGATATTTACTTAAATCCAATCATCAACTGCCAAGGATAATATTCTAAACAAATGATAAAACCCAACAATCATATATGACACCAAGGTATCAATGTAAAACAAAAGGATGTATAAGACATCAATAGATGTATATATAATAAAAGTAGATCACAAAAAAACCAGTGTCTCTTACGAAAGCACATAACAATTCAGTGTCATTATAGAAGCAAAGAAAAACATAGCACGCAGAAGATTCCATGTCATGCCAAAAGATTGAAGTTCAGAAAATCAACAAAACTTTTAATTTTTATTTATTTTCTTTATTTCATGTAGGTCATCTAATCAGAAAATGATATTTTCTTTTTCCCATTTCTCTGAAGGGGTTGGGGGTTGTGATTCATGTGAAAGAGACGGAAAAGGGAACAAACAGGCAGACATTGTTGGCAACCCTTAAAGTCTTCCCAAATCCTAGAGGTATGCTTCAGTTCATATAAAAGGGGAGAGAGACAGACAACCAGGGGGGATGTCATCACTTGCACAATTCACAGTTAAAAAACCAATAAGGGCAAGTTTAGGTTAACAATCCATGAAACCAGACCCTATCACTGCCTCAATGTCATTATCACAATTTAATTGTCTTCTCGTAATCACGATACTATCTTAGTTTTAATTACCAAAGGAAAACATAGAATTTCATGAATTTTCTTTCATTATTGCATCAAAAACAAGAGCAAAACCATCTAACTCCTTAAATTCATTTCTAGATAGCCAGCCAGCACATTTCCATTTTATATCAACAAGTCAAGTCAGATATTGTCAAAGTATATTTCTTAGTTTACGTTTTCACTTGAGCATTACAACAGCAGACTACTTGTTACTGTTCCCAATAGATTTTGACATATGCATGCTCAAAATAACATATATCTTAAATATTAGCCCATGCATGAGCTCCATTAAAATTATAATTCATTTTCCTCTCTTTTTTTATCCACTGCACATTCTAAACCCAAAATTTTTACTTCTTTTTTAATCACGCGTTCCCCGAAAAAAATTAATATTCCAAAATACATTTTTCCCAAAATCAAATTAAAATGGAGGTTAAACAGGGGCTTAGTGTGATACAGATGGTAAGATAGGCAGACAAAGAGGCTTTACCTAACATGTCATCATCATTTTTAGACGGCAAACCATCACACCTTTGAGCCGTCCCCCATTGCATTCTATAGCAGGTATTGTGCTCAATTACTGGTCGATGGCTCCAATCACCTCTCAATCGAGGATTCAAATGCAAAATCTTTGGTGGATCCTCCCCATCTACAGACTTTAATCCTTGCAGTTCAATCATAAACTGGGAAACCAGTACTGTAGCATCATCCAACCTCAATTTGGCAAGCTGCGGCACATATTCCTTATGAGCATAACGTGGAGTTCCAATCACTGTGATCGATGAACCTGCAGCAAGACCGCATGGAAGGAACATGATGTAATCTCTCTTGGTTAATTCATCTCTATGCATTGAAACCCATGAAGGACATGACTTGGGCTTCCCCTCTGAGATAGCACTCGTCTTAATCTCCTTTTCATCATATTTATCAACTTCCTCCCAGGCTGTCGAGCCTAAGGTCCAAGCCTCATCTGCCATTTGCTCCATCACGGAGAATTTAGCTGTCCTATTCATTCGCCTCAAAATTTCAGCAGTTATTCGACCATATTGATGTTGAATAGGCTTTATGCGTCGAGCACCATCCTTTTCCTCCGGTGAGGCTTCCTGTCGAGGCTTTACAGAAGCAACTTGATTCTCATTATTTTGTAATATTCGGTGAAATCCATCCATAGAAACAGAATTCTGATGCGATTTACTTATTTTTTCATCCTCATCATCCCCAATGGACAAGTCATCTATACCCAAATCACTATTATCGCTGCTCAAAACTTCTGCAGTCTCAAAAAACTCGGGGAACTTCAAGCAGATAAGAGTCAAGTATAATGCAGCTATACCCAACAAAAAATATGATAATTTGAACCTCCTTGCACTTGGAGACTCGCCTTTTAATCTCTTCATCTTTAGAAACTAAACAAACAGACAAAGAGCCTTTTCTGACACGTATAGCCAGATGTCTCACCAAATCTCGTTCTCACACACACCATAACCATAAAATTAAGGACATATCCAACAAAGAAACACAAAATTAAAAGAACCTTCAGATTTAACTTCCAAAAGAAAACCTAACAAAAATTTTACCAGTTTAAATCAACATTCACCAATAATGCCTCAATGACAGATAAAGAGTATTCTACCTTACGGGTACACAACTATAAACGATGGAAATTTGCAAAAACTACTAAAGAATCATCCACCCACAACATAAAGATCGCATTTTTGACAAAGAATTTGCAAAAGAACGAATCGAGTGAAACCCTAATTCTCCAGCATTCCAAGGCATTTTCCAGATGCAATTAAGTACAGCCCAGATGCACCCAACTTGTGTATTTTAATAAGTAAATAAAACAAAAGTATCAATGGAACTACACTGAGAGAATGTTAAGGAAATGTAAGAAAATACAGCAGATCAATGTTTGAATTTGAAGGTGATTAGGGAGACCCGAAACCCTATATTTCGCTGAAGAGAAATGGGAAGCAAATGCTACACATACGCAGGTATATACGTGAGTCACAGAGGCAGTGCGATTGGGAAGAACGTGTGCGTGGATTTGGGAAGACGAATCAATCAGAGATTTTTAAAACAAAAAGAATGTATGGCATATATTAAAAATTGTGGGAGTCTTTTACACTCTGTTTGTCCTACGTTATTTTCAAAACGTCGTGTCTTTTTTTTAAATTACACATTTTTTAATAAAATAATATTACATATAAATTCATAATTTTTTATTTTTTAACAATATATTCTCCATCAATCTACTATTCCAATATAAATTTTAGTAAAAAAAACAGAAACCAAACAGGCACTAAAATTAAGCTCATATTTGATAGTAATTATTTGAAAATTCTATTTTTTTTACATATTTATTTTTAAACACATATTTTCAAAAAAATATTGTGCATATAAATTCAAATCTTTCTTTTACCTTTTAATTAAATATTTTTCTAAAAATCATTATTGAAAATATTATTTTGACTAAATAATGGCCATGGCTAAACAAAGTGCACCTACACAAAAAATAATAATAATAATAATAATAATAAATTATTAATTCTGTTAAATATTCCATTTATCTTAATTAAAATTAGTTTTTTTTTTTACATAATAAGTTCATTAAAAAAGTAAAATGTTGGACTATAAAATATTCTAATTATTTTCAAAAAACTATAAATGATTCATGATATATATATAATTGCACAAAAACAACAATAAACTATTATAGGTTCAAGAGGTGTCATTAGGGATTGCAAAAAAGTTCGTCGGCTCGGGCAGATTTATAACTAATTAAAAAAAAAAAAAAACACAAGCTATCTCGGCTCGAGCCGAAAACTTGAGCCGAGTCTCATTTTTTTGGTCGAGCTTTTGCTCGGTTCGATTCGGACCCAAAAAAGCTCGAACCTGTTTTGTTCGAGTCGAGCCCGAACTTTGAATTTCGGCTCGTGGCTCAAATCTGTTCGTTGACATGGCTAGGTGTCATTCATATTAGTGGAAATTACATACACGCCTACAATTAAATATTCAATTCAAAAATCAAATTATAACTATTTTTCTTTTAAAAAATCAGGTTATAATTATTATTTTTAGTTTAAAAACATATATAATTATGCGCCTGTTTGGAGGCCATTTTTACCTCAGTTTTAGAAATTTTAGGACTAATAATAAGAATTCTACAAAAGAAATTTGCGGCAACAGTGAGACTATTTGTCAATCAAATATCGAATTGTGTACATTTTCAAGAAAAGAACTTTAGCTTGTGAAGGTGTGATGGCAGAAGAATTTTCTATCTTTCCAAACTAACCTCCAAATGGTAAAGGAAATGGGAAGGTGTAGGGTTAATAATAGAGAGATATTTTGGTAAATGACAAATTGGGATATTAAAGTCCAAATCATTTTCAAAGATTTCGTACCCATTGTAAATGCTTTAACATTTGAACAACTATTGTAAAATGCAAATTCTCATTTTAATAGCCACCAAACATGATAGTTGTGTCAATCGAGCCGAGCAACCGAGAGTATTTTTTTTTTAAAAGGTTTATCTTTAAAAAAACAAAAAAAAAAATTTGACAAGCCGCGAGCCGAAGCTCGGCTAGGCCTACGAGCTCACGGGTCGAGCCGAGCTCGATCCATTAGTAACGAGCGGAGCTTCTGCTTGGCTCTTGAAGAGCTCGTAGCTCGTTTATAACGAGCCGAGCTCGTCTGCATACAGGTCGAGCCGAGCCGGCTCGCCCCATTGCCACCTCTAAAACATAGACTATATATCAATCTCTCGACTGACAACCATATCCACCCAAATCCTAAAAATCTCACCCAATTCAACATGCCCACCAACTACAACCCTCTCTCACACACGTCAGTGCGCAATATGGCAGAGTCACAACGGTGATGAGTGTCGTTGCACAGAAGTAGCGACGCTCACATTCTCCAAAGCAATGTTACTGCTTTGAGCTAGGAATGGACCGATCTGGTTCGGTTCAATTCTAAAGAAAATAAAACCAAATTGAATACCAATGGGAATCTTAGAAATGGAACCATTAGCTCCATGTCCAACTATAGAATCTAACCAAAATCGAACTATTCTGTTCCGATTCGGTTCGGTTCGGTTCGGTCCGGTCCGGTCCGATTCTTCATATTGAAAAAAATTATAGAAATAAAGTATGAAATTACGTGAGACTGAAAATAGATTATGAAATCAATTGTTATTCTTGTAATCCAACAATACGAAAAATCAATTAAACAAGAAAACAAACAAAAATTTACTCCAAAACTGAGGATCAACTCATAGAGGTGAAAAAAGAATAAACTATGGAGCATATCATAAATGGTAAAATTTCGATTAAAATTTAATTCTTACGAAAATCCATATAACAATAACTTGATTATCTTTAGTACTTCTAAAGGATCTTGATTCTTGATGGCCAATCACTTTGGAAATAACGAGAAATATGAATTTTTATAAAATATTGAACAAAAAATATATTTTTTCTATTGGGTTGCAATAAATCTTCGTTAAGTTTTTATAAAATTATTTAGATTTTAATTTTGATTACCATTGAAGGGAAAAAGAAGAAGCATATGAAAAAAATGAAATTTTAAAGTGGGACAATTTTGGGTCTAGTGTTCAAAAATCTAGTGCATCTTACTACAAGCAAAAAGAGAAATTCGGGAGAACCAACTTCACTACTGGTTCTCAAGACAGTACCGATAACTGGATCGAAATCGATCGATTATCAACGTATTGTCCCAAAATTGACCTATTTTGTAGAGGAACCGAAATGAATCGATCGATTCTATTTGGTTCTAGTCATATTCTATCGATTTCGGAAAAAATACCCACCTCTACTTTGCACAATGGTGATCAACTTTTCCAGATGCCACTGCATGCAGCAGTGCTGCTTCTTGCAGTGGCTATCATCTTCTTCAAAGTAGCGCCGCTGATCACTTTCTCCATGAGTTGTAAAAATCAGGTTTTCTCATTTCTCTTTCTTTTTCTGATTTTGAGATGGCCGAAGTTGGGGGTTGATTTGTGGTTATTAAAAGTGAAAATGGCGATGGCGGGTTTGGGATTTTGTTGGAGTTACAGATGGAGTTAGTGGTTGTTGAGGGGGCGATTGTGGGGTGGGATGCAGTGACGATGTGTGTGGTAGTGGTCGTGGTGATGGTGAGGTACGAGCAATGGTAAGGTGCTGGCAGTAGTGGTGTAGGCGGTGGTGGTTGCCGTGATGGGAGCAGTGGGGTGGTGCTAGTAACAAATGCGCGGTAGTGGTAATGTATCATGACGTTTGGTTGGTGCCAGTGGTGGGGGTGCGGTAAAGAGTGTTTGTAACCAATTATTTGGGTGATTGTGACCAATAAAATCATTAATTTATGTCAAATAATATGTGCCCGATAACATAGATACTATGTGACCAATAAATAATATGTGACTTAAAAAAGTGATATTGCGACTAAACTTGTAATTATGATTTAAAAGTTATTAAGTTATAACTAATTAATTTGATAATTTGTGATCAAAAATAACTTGTGACCAATTAATTTGATAAATTGTAATTTATAAAATTTATGATTTATAATTGAAAATAATATGTGGCCCATTAATTTCATAATTTTGTGATCGATAAATAAATTGTTATCTATAAAGTTTGTGATTTGTAATCGAGAAGTAATACATCTATTAATTTGATAAATTATGATCAATAAAAGAAATTGCGACTTATAAAATTTGTAATTTGTACCAATAAATAATAATACATGACCAATTGATTTGATATTTTGTGACCGAAATATAAGTTGTAACCCATAAATTTTTTAATTTATGACTGTAACGTCTATAATTGTGACTAATACATAATCGTGACCATAAATAAAATAATATTGTGACATTAATACATTTAATTAATAAGAAAATCTAATTAATTATTTAATAAGGAAAATTAAATTAATTATTTAATAAGTACAATTTAATTAAGACCTAATTTTTGAACTAATAAAATTTATTTCTTAATTTTGAAATTGTATTTTGCAACCACCTTATATATGTAATGTTCCCTACTTTGAGCTACAAGGCAAGGAATAACCTTGGACAAAAGAAAAAGTTTAAAGATAATTTTGAAATCGGATCAATCTGGCCGGCCATTTAATATAAAAGTCGATAGTTGACACGATTTTTTATCGAGTCACTTGCATTACGATCAAATTATCTACTCGACCCGATCAAGGGCTTGAGTTGCTGGGTTTCGACTTGATCAATCGGTCTGGATCGACTTTAATAACTATGCTATGAATCTCTTACTATGGTTTAGTTCTCTGAATTTTATTCAAATATTTTTGAAATTCAGATCTCTTACTATGGTTTTGATTCACTTTAAACCCCTGTTTGGTATAGCTAAAAAATAATTAAAATTTACTCAAATTTAATAATTAATGTTAACCACATATTTTTTGAAATTCATAACTTTTCAACTACTTAAAAATTTTCTAAATTTTGATTCCTTTTAACTACATTGGAGGTATAACAGTAAACATGAATAATTTTAATAAAATTAATTACTTACTGGTTACAAAGTAAAAGAAAAAAAAATCCAATAAAATGATGACAAAAATAAAAATTGGAAAAACAATTTATCAAAATCCTCCTCAATTTACCCATCTCCACATGGTCCCAATATGCTAGTTTCCTCTACCATTCTCCATCCAAATCCCTAATCTAACGAGGACAACACAATTAAATATATAAAATTGATATGAACATATTATGTGATGTAATTACCATAATTATTTAAATGAAATTTGACGTCCATACTGTCTAGATATATTCCATATCTTTTAAACAACGGAAAGATTGCAATAAAAGGAAAATAGTTTAAATAAAAAAGAAAAGGGAACTTTTTTTCCTTTTTATGCTAATTTACTATTATTATATAGTTTCAATATAACAAAATAATTCTTTCACTTTATGATTGATTGAATTATTATTCATTTATAGCCACTAGAAAAATAGAAAGAAAAAAGTGTATTATTGTTGAAGTTTTTGAAGAACATCGAAGAATATTTGGAAGTACGATTTTAAGTTGATCGCAAGGTTCAAAGCATGCATCAAGGATAACATAGTAAGAATATTTTTGTTTAATTAGAATAAACACATATTGTAGAGTTCTGTTACTACCCATGACAATTAAATATGTTTTTGATTTATTAGTATCCTATATAAATATATAATTGTGCTGTTTAATTGAAATCATAACTAATGATATCAGAGCTCGATTTTTTGATTATCTAATAGATGTAGAAATTCTTACTTTGCATGTTAGCAAGAGCGACGTTAGGATTATTTGATTATATTTATATAGATGAATGATATTTTATGTTGAACAAAGTTTATCACATTAGATTATTTTGGTGACTACATATTTATTTATAGAGTTTTGTAGCAAAGGGGGTGGATTACGATTCCATAATTTTCCATTTGATTTAAATTTCATTGCAATAGCATAGGATTCAATTTAGTAATAGTAATTATTGCTGGAAATTGTAAAGATGACAATTTTTCATCATCTTCAAGGATTTGGGGTCAGAGATGCAATTTTCTGAAAAATTTATTTTGGATCAAACTTTACCACCTTCAGATTTTGGAAATCGCGACTACAATTTTCAAAAGGAAATTTTTTTTCTCTTTGGTGGCTAAGTGTAACAGTGTTGCAACCACGTAAGAGAGGCGTATAAGTACCATCTGCGACTAATGCTTGAAAGGATATCTCATTTGGTAGAGGGCACCATGCATGGGCGGAGCTAGGGGTGG
>CAIGRP010053149.1:0-16410 GCA_903798385.1 Fraxinus cuspidata
TTTCAGTCCAACCCAATAACAACAAATCAGCCCAACACAGCCAGGTCCAATGGGTCATCATTGTGCCATTTTCTCCACACATCTCTCTCTGTTTGTTTCTATTTCTTCATTTGGATCTTTCTAGTTGGCTTAAGAGAATAGTTACATGGAGACACAACATTTAGGTTAGAAAGACGAATACAAAATATAGATTCTAGGGGAGTTCATTGAAAGCAATAGAAAAGATGAAGAAAAATAATTCCATCTATAGTAACCAATTTAAAAATAAAAATAAAAATTCACCCCATTTTTAGGAGCCCATCAGAATTTTGAGGCCCTTGCCTAGGTGGCTTGGTCCTAGGGTCGGCCCTGCTTTCATAGCCATCTCTAGTTGATGTATGTACCATGTAAAAAACAATCAGGTTGTGTTTGATTGAAATTTTTTTCATGAAAAATGACAATTTTTCACTCTACTTTCAACTTTTAGAGTGTTTGATTGCCATTTTTCTATGAAAAATATTTTCAAAATTTGAAAATATATCTAGTTTTCTTTATTTTTGAGGAAAACATTTTTTTAAGTAGGTTTATGGTTTCCTCAAAACAAGGAAAACATTTTCCTTTCTATGAGACATTTTCCATACAAATCAAACACACCCTTATGATCGTTCAATTGTGTTTTATTTTAGTAATTTGACTTTCTTTATTCCAAAATAGTCGCCAATGTTTCTATCTTATTTCAATTTAGCAACAATATCACAATATTTGCCATATTTTCCTACTTGTAATATGTAAAATTTCATGGACTTCTCTCGACATTAGTTTGGCTTGTGGGCCAATGACGTAACATTGCACTATTATAACAATAGTTTTGTTACACTTATATTTCAGTCGACATTCTACTATGTAACACACAATTTTACCATTGATGTGTCCAACACTTAAAATAATCAATAGATTCGATTTTGTCACATATTCAAATGTTATCCAAAATGTACACAAATAATGTACAACTAGCATAATTATTATAACAAAGGCGTGTTATTGAAATTCAAAATCTATCATGGACATGTATTGTGACACAATTTATCCAACTCTACCTAGAAACGTTTGATTACTCGTTTAGTTGAGAAATAAGCGTTGATTGACAACGGATAGTAAGCTGAAAGACATGAGTTTGCATAAATATAATTTGAAATGTAAAAATAATGGTACCTCTTGTGATGTAACCGATATTGTCAATCAACTCGAATTAAAACTTTAGTCCTCGAGCCCCATTTTATCAAAAAATTATTTTTTAATAACTCTTTTTCAATTACACATTCTCTAAAATACGTTGTTTTAAAATACATTTTTTTCCTGAAAATGGAGCTCAAACAAGGGCTTAACGATTGATTTAGAACTAAGAAAATTACATGACTAAAATGAAACTTTTCTCAAAGTCAAGTAATCTCTGGTAAGTTTCACCCAATAACAATTGACAAAAGGGCGTTGCTATTTATATCCGTGATTATTATATATTCATTACACTCTATATCCATTCCTATTAAAATATTAATATTTTTTAAAATTATTATTTTTATTCACATCACATTCCAATATCGTTCTTATTAAATTCATTTAAACACTATAAATCTACACAAACTTTAAATATTTATCCACTATAAATACACCCTAATACAATTTCAAAATTTAAAAAAATTACTATATTCATCCCCTATTGTATTTGGACAACATACAACATTTGCAATCCCAATGTCACCTCTTGTTGAGAATTTCACATCTTCATTTATAACAGCTATCACAATTGCAAAAAAATAAATAAAATCAAACCAACAGTCAACAACATCCACGTGGCACATCATAACGATGTGTTATTAGCATAATCTATTAGCTCTTCTTGTATATCGTAAAACGTATATAAATTGTAGCGCATGTGGCTAACTTATGACTTCCTCAAATATGTTACTCCGTCTCTTTCTAAATCAGTTGGTCCGGCAACTGGTGGTGCCTCGCGAGTTTCTTTCTTTTCTCCTCTTATTATCTTAAAAATCATAAAATGATGTTTTAAATAGTAGTTTATTCTGTCTGATTCTATTTGGAATTGCTTTTGGTATGTCAATTCTCATGAATTAAGGAAAAGTAACAGTTCTTTCCTTCATCTGTTTTTGCTTTTCCATATATTCCCATTTTTATCTCTGTCCTCCAAAGTAGTTACCTCCCTTCTCTATTTATCAGTTCTTTTCTCCTTTTCCTTTTTTCAAGTTTTGCTCCTTGATCCTGCTTTACTTTGCATCTTCTTCGTCGCGACTAGTTTATGCCATGTCAAATTTGATACAGAATTGAAGCAAAGCATGTAATTAATCATAAGAATTCCAAAAGAATTCAAAAAGTTCAAAAATAATTGATAAAAATAAATATTATGGGATAAATTTAGAACGATATATTTTATTTAATTTTATATATGCACCTTTATGCAAATTTACAAAAGATCTAAAATATAATAAAATTATTATTTTAAAAGTGAATATATATATAAAGACGGTGACAAAATTTCTAATCAAGCCCCCACTTTCCTGAAAAAATAATTGATTTTGCAGCCATCTTTTCTCAGCTTGGTGACTTTGGTCCGTCAATTGTTTCTTCTTCAACTGTTCGTTCACTGAAACACCTAGTACCCTACTCCAACCCACCCCTTGATATATATACATACAACCTATACATACACACACACATATATACACACACACTCACAAGCCATTTCTCAATCCACCAAGAATCAGGTCTTTCTGCGCCAGATACGGATTATAGTTTGTATCTGTATTGTTTTCATCAGATAATATTGCTAGAAATGGCTTCGCCAGGAAATCCAAGTCCAAACCAACCAGGTGGAGGTCAATTTGATATGAATAAATTTTTCAGAACTTCGACTCCTCCACTCATTTCCACTTCAAACCCCAATCTGCAAAACCCTAACAACAATACCAGCAGTAACCCTAATTTTATTACATCACCCTTTCCACCCCCGTCAGCTTCTTATCCTCCACCAGTGGGTAATGGTGTGCCCTACTCATATCCGCCTCAAAGTGCGGATTTCCATCATCCCGTGTACAATAATCTCCCAAATCATTCACAGGCGAATCAAGATTTTGCTAATATGCACGCTCAGAGGTCATTGTCTTATCCTACACCGAGTCTCCAACCCCAGACCCCTACTAGTCCCCTTCATCACAATTTTCAAAACCCACCAAGTTCCCAGAACACTAGCAACCCCAACCCCGGGGCCCGGCTTATGGCCTTGTTGAGTGCCCCGCCTTCCACGTTGGAAATCCCGCAGCAACCCACCATGCCAAATTCCCAACTCCATCCAACATCTTCGGCTGGCTCCGATTTCTCGTCGCCCCAGAATGTAGCCGTGCTGCCCTCCCGGCCAAACCTTGGGATTTGGCATCCGGGCCCTGTGATAAGAATGCCCAGTAGTAAGCTCCCGAGGGGACGGCATTTGATGGGGGATAATTTGGTTTATGACATAGATGTTAGGTTCCCCGGGGAGGTGCAGCCTCAGCTTGAGGTTAGTCCCATCACTAAATACGGGTCTGATCCGGGACTCGTTCTGGGCAGGCAAATTGCAGTTAATAAGTCGTATATATGCTATGGGCTCAAGTTGGGTGCCATTCGGGTTCTTAATATCAACACTGCTCTGAGATCACTGCTTAAAGGTCTAGCTCAGGTTGGTTTTATTTGCAAGTGCGGATATTATTTTGTTGAAATTATAATTGTGTGCATGTATTGGTATCTATTGATTTGTTTTACTGAGATCTGGATGTGGATCCTAAAGCTCAGTATTTTGGTCAAACGATTCTAGACATCAATAGTTTTCGAAAGGGACATCGAGTTATTGAAGGCGTTCAACATTTTCTTCATTTTTTGGTTCATTGAGGTGAAAAATGTAATCTATTTCCAATTCCTGGATACCATGTAGATAGCTAGGGTCACATGCTTGATAACAACTGATAATCCTATAGAAGTAGTTTTGAAATTTATCATTTCGCTAAATGTTCCCCATTGAACTATCAGATTTTTTTTTTTTGAAAATTTAATCCTGTTTGTCATTTGCTTTTGACAGTGCATACTGCATATAAATTTTTATATACAATAATTTATATGTTATGCTACTGCTATTATGGTAATTGATAGTTGATAGAGAGTTCATAGTCGAGGATGTTATAAATGTGTGGCTTTGTATTGCCAATTCATTAGGATAACTGCATGCGTATCTTCTGAGTTTAGTATACTCCTTTTTACGGGATGTGATATTCTGCAGTAAATTTTATTGTATTGAGTGGTAATTGCTTAAATAACGCGTTCTCTTTCAGAGGGTCACAGACATGGCTTTCTTTGCTGAGGATGTTCATCTCTTAGCCAGGTAGTCTTCTCATCAGTTATTTTTTAAAATTTCAACTTTTGGTTTGTCTTTGATGATTCTAATGTTGCTTACGTGTAGTGCAAGTATGGACGGTCGGGTTTATGTATGGAAGATTATTGAAGGTCCAGATGAAGAAGACAAACCTCAAATAACTGGAAGGATTGTTATCGCTCTTCAAATTACCGGAGCAGGGGAATCTGTTTATCCAAAAGTTTGTTGGCACTGCCATAAACAGGTATACTATAATCTGATACTCGCCTTTTCAGTGTATTTCTGTGTTACTATTTCTCCCTTTGCAGGCGAAACATCTCATTAACATACATTACTGAATCATTTTGTTTGTTCCCTCTCACAGGAGGTTCTTGTAGTGGGAATTGGAAAGCTTGTGTTGAAGATTGATACCATAAAAGTTGGAAAAGGTCGAGTGTTTTCAGCGGAAGAACCTCTCAAATGTCCTGTTGAGAAGTTAATTGATGGGGTTCAACTTGTTGGTAGCCATGATGGAGAAGTGACAGATCTGTCGATGTGCCAGTGGATGACCACCCGTTTGGTATCTGCTTCAGTGGATGGCACGGTTCGTTATAACTTTGCTCCTCTGTGGTCTCTGAAGCTTGTTTTACGTCCAGTTCTTTTTGGATAGTCGCTAGAGGGAGCAAATTTATAAAATCTGCCTCTTTTTTTCTTATTAACTACACATCTATACATCTTTTCTGACATTAATGTGGTACAGTTATCGAGAATTGGTTAGATAAATAGAGTTGATTTAAGGTGGTTTACATCCCCTCCTCCTCTGGGTGCGAGCATTAAGGAAAGTGGGTTTCTAATTTTTCTGAAACTTTGTTCATGAAGTTCATAGATATCTAAATTTAATGTAAAACGTGATTGTCAATTTGATTAGGAACATGAGACAAATCTGGCGGATTTCAAGATCCTTAATCTAAATTATCAATGATTATAAGGGGTTGTACGCATCAAGGCTTACATATAAGCCTTCTACAGATGCACCTATGTTTCATGTGTACTTCTGGTTCCATTGACTGACTTCGTTGTACTATTTAGTCAACTAAACATTTGTTTTTTTGATGTACCAAAACCATCTTCATTCAGAAGCTTTCTTTTTTCCGGGCATAATGAATTGGGCAAATTGCAGCTATTGTTACCTTCACACCTTTTACACTTCTACCCTCAATTTTCGTTTATTGTCACTAGTGTCCCACTGTCCCTAACCTTTCAAGAATTAGCAGTTGCCATCCTCAATGACAGTTTCTGTTTAAACCCGCAGTTAAGTAACCATACACAGACAAAATTACCTTCAATTTTAAAATAAACAAAAAGTAAATACAAAAAATAAAAAGAAATTAGAAAAGAAATTCAAGCGTCTTCTTCCCAGATGCTCTCCACCCTACACCGGGGTCAGCTTTAAGATATAACCTCTGCTTCCCACCACCATAGCAGATCAACTTGAAGTTAAAGAGTCCAGTAAAGTTTTTTTCAATAATTATCTTAATTTCATTCATAAATATTCAAATAGAAAGTACTTGGAAACATTTCTAATTCAAAAGGTGCAAATACTTTACCCAAGCCCAAGTGAAAGGAATTTCATTTTCGTCGAAGACTAGGAAATAGGATTTGGGTGGCACAGGAAAAGTGATTTTGAGGATTTGGTCAAATTCTTTCTTTTAGACAAATGGGTTGGAATTTTGATTTTAGATGTTGGTAACAGTCATGCAAGGGAAGGCGATTTTGCATGTTGGTTTGGATAGTTGTGATTAGATGGAGTTCGTGGTGGCACACGGAAGGCCAAACCAAACCTAATCTTTGGCGCGCCGCTACATTCAATTAATTCAAACAATCCTCCTTTAGTTTAACCTTCAAAATTAGTAATAACAGGAAGCTCAGAGCTGTAAGTTGTTATGCTGCCATCCACTAACAGATGAAGGATGTTGAAATCAGTTTCCCAAATTTTGATGGTGAAGGGGGGAGGTGGAGGTTGGCTATAAACCGTTGTCATGCTTTTCTTGATTGAACTTTGGAATATTTGTGATGGGTGGTGACCGTGACCTGGGGATGTTTGGGGGTGGTGGAGGAAAAGGTGGCAGTGACGTCTGGGGTTGCCGGATTTGTTGGGAAGATAATTTTTTTTTCTCTATTTAATTATTTTTTTGTTTTAAAGCTGGGGAAAATTTGTCTTTCTATAGTTAATAAATGGCAGTTTCTGACGGAAAATGTTATCGGGGATGGTAGCTACTAATTTGTGAAAGGTTGAGGATAGTAATGTCAAGAAAAAAAGTTGAGGGTAAAAATGCAAAAGGAATAGGTTGAGGACGCTTGCCGTAATTTACCCTGATGAATAATACTTCATCTTTTGTTATTGCTGTAGCATTTCTTATTATGCACAATGCTAAGCCAGACTTATTCTATTGGTTCATGTGTTGTGTTGGTCTTTTAATGTCTATTTTGTCTCGAATATGTGGGTAAAATGAGAAAACAATGATAAAATGAAAAGCTACTACTTGAGATGTAGGCTATTGTTTGGATATTTTGACTAAGATTTATTAGTTTTCTTAATGTTTCCTTTTCAACTTTGTGTCTTCTTGACCAAAGTACCTTTGTTGCGTTATTGGAACAATATGCTCTCATTTGCACATGATCCAGAAATTTTAATATTCTAAATGAATATATGTTACCACCAACTTACCTTTTCGAATAGAAGACACCTCGATTTGTAGTAATTTGATGAATTCGGATAACACTCACCTCCGTCAGTGGTGTTTATGAAACATTTCTGCTGCTTGAGATGCTTCTAATTTGGAAATACTGGATAACAAACTACTGAGTTCATTCTTAAATTATTTGTAACTCTTGAAGCAGACTTGGATCATTTGGTTATCTAGTTTTAAAGCCTTTTTATGTACTTCTTTTTGGCAGATAAAGATTTGGGATGATATGAAGTCACTCACAATTGCAGTACTCTGGCCACATGACGGCCAACCAGTTAATTCTGTTACATTCTTGGCTGCTCCTCACCGCCCAGACCATATCATTCTTATCACTGGGGTACTTGCCGTCAAAATTTCCTTCTTCATTGCTTTCCTCGGATATTTTTGACACTTCATACGTTTGAACTCTTGCTTGTTTCATTTGAGGACTTTTTTAAGTTCTAATTGTCCTTTTGCATCCAATTTATTTTTATTTTTGTCCATATGCATTTTATTCTGAGCTTCCTTCACTGTGTTTAACTTATAAAGGATGGGTTCAGGGTCCATTGAATCGGGAAGTGAAGATATGGGCATCCGCAAGTGAAGAAGGTTGGTTACTTCCTAGTGACGCTGAAACATGGCACTGTTCCCAGACATTGGAATTGAAGAGTTCAGCAGAAGCTCGAGTAGAAGAGGCTTTCTTCAATCAAATTTTAGCATTTTCACAAGCTGGTCTTCTTTTACTGGCAAATGCCCAAAGAAATGCTATATATGCTGTGCACTTAGAATTTGGTCTTAACCCAGCAGCATCCCGCATGGATTACATTGCAGAATTTACTGTCACTATGCCAATACTGAGTTTTACAGGGACGACTGAATTACTGCCTCACGGTGAACAGATTGTTCAGGTGTATTGTGTCCAAACCCAGGCTATTCAGCAGTATGCATTGGACTCTTCACAGTGCTTTCCACCCCCATCAGAAAATGTAGTTTTTGAGAAGTCAGACTCTGGCATCTCATATGATGCTTCCGGTAGTGAAGGACTTGCCAATATGGAGTCTTCTGGTAGTAAACCGACTGAGATTCCTAATGAAACATCTAACTTACAGGAATTTGCTACCTCAAGCATGGAAACGAAAATGATTCCTTCATCTGCAGTAACTGATGATAAAACTAGTGCTTACATGGCATCACCTCCAATTCCTTTGAGCCCCAGGTTGTCTAGAGAACTCTCTGGTTTTAGGAGTCCGTCTGGCAGCTTTGAACCGGGTATTCCGGTCAAAGACCGCGGTACTGATCCTAAAGTTGTTGACTATTCAGTTGATAGACAAATGGATGCCTTACATGCAAACTTGTCTGATGTTCCTTCACTGGATGACGATTCAAGGAAGGACAAAAATAAACTTTCTCAAGATGATATTTCTATGACCACTAATCACCCTATTAAGTTTAAGCACCCCACTCATCTGGTAACTCCATCTGAAATATTGATGGCCAATGCATCATCTGAAGCGAGCCACGGTAATGAGTCCAAAAATGAGGGTGAACTAACCATTCAAGATGTGGTGATTAGTAACGATACAAGAAATGTTGAGGTGGAGGTCAAGGTTGTGGGTGAAACAAGATTCAGTCACGATAACGATGTTGTCATTCAAGACGAACTTCACAATTTTGTGTCAGAAAACAAGGAGAAATACTTTTGCTCTCAAGCCTCTGACCTAGGAATGGAGATGGCTCGAGATTCTCGTGTCTTGTTACCTGAAACTTGTAACGCGGAGGAAGCTAGGCAGTTTGATGGGTCCAGTGGAAATGAGTTAGTGGCCCAATCTTCAACCACAGAAGAAATCCATGACTCTGCAAAGGAAGTCTTTAGAAAGGCTATTGATTCATCAGCAGCGACGCCAGTTCAACAACCGCCGCCACCAAATTCAAAAGGGAAAAAGCAAAAGGGTAAAAGTGCTCAAGGAGGTCCATCTTCACCATCACCCAGTGCTTTTAATTCAACAGATTCTTCTAATGAACCAGGCATCAACTCAAGTAACCCTTCCGTGGAAACTTTACTTCCACATATTTTGTCTATGCAAGAGATGCTTAATCAGGTAATTGCTGAGGGCATATTTGTCAAATTTTCTTTTTCCCCCAGATTAATATGTTATTGACAATTACACATTGAAATCAGAAAGCTGAACGCTTGGTGTGGATATCATACTTCGTGTTAGGCATTTCAAATTTGTTATATTCGCTTATGCGTTAGGTTACTGGGTAACTTCTTGCTTGTCAAATCAGCGTATCATTCTTGCATGTTATTCTGTTGGTCCAAGATTGGTCAATGACTACTGGCATTCAAGAGTACATTACCCCTTCTGCAGGAATATTGGCTTGCACGTCTCTCACATTTTTTCCCTGCAGGCTATAGCCATGCAAAAAGATATGCAAAAGCAGGTGACGACGATGGTTGCTGTCCCACTTACCAAAGAAGGCAGAAGACTTGAAGCAGCCTTGGGAAGGAATATGGAGAAGGCTGTCAAGGCTAATGCTGATGCTTTATGGGCTCATTTTCAGGAGGAGAATGCAAAACAGGAAAAGGCATCACGGGAGCGTACGCAGCAACTAACTAATATGATAAACAATTGCTTAAACAAGGACTTGCCTGCAATTTTGGAGAAAGCTGTTAAGAAAGAATTAACTGCAGTGGGACAAGCTGTGGCACGCACAATTACTCCCTCTATTGAGAAAACAGTATCTACCTCGATTTTGGAGACCTTCCAGGTTAACATTTGGATTTTTCTGTCCTTTTAAGATGTAATCAATATCTAGATCTCATCTGAATTTTCGTGAGCAGAAAGGAGTTGGTGATAAAGCTGTAAATCAGCTGGATAAATCAGTCAATTCTAAACTTGAAGCTACTGTTGCTAGGCATATCCAAGCACAATTTCAGACTTCCGGCAAGCAAACTCTTCAGGTAAGAATGAGAGGAAGACATTCAAACTGTTTCTTCATGTAATTGTAGAAAGATTTCAAATCACTATTTGCCAGCATAAAACTTGTCCTCTTGACTTGGAATTTCTTGCCGTGTTTTCAATTTAGCTATTTCTTTTTTTTTTCCCTGACCTGTGCATCTATGGAGCAGGATGCTTTGTATTTTTAACTCCATATTTGAATTAGAAAGAATAATTTTACTAGTGCCTATAGCAATCCCTCGGCGAAAGAATTTCTTGTAACCTTCTCTTATTGATTTTAGTTTCCTAAATTCTTTGGGAGTTCATAAATATTGGTGAAATCCTTCAGTTGTTGCCCTATCTGGATTCTTTACCATTTCAATAATTATGATACTATCTCATTTGGCATCTTTCTACCCTTTTTTGCCCAATAACATATCAACTCTCTACTCTCTTCCTGTCATCTCCCCCACCATGTCTATAAACACGAAGGGTAATTGGACGTGAATATTAGTTTGTCTTGCCAAATGAATTTTAAGAATTTTGGTTCAAAACTCTCTTAATTTGTTATGCAGGAAACTCTAAAGTCCAATTTGGAAGCTTCTGTGATCCCTGCGTTTGAGAATTCATGCAGGGCCATGTTTGAGCAATTGGATGCTGCATTTCAAAAAGGGATGGTTGAACATACAGCTGTAGCTCAGCAACAAATTGAGTCGTCATATTCACCAATGGCACTTGCTCTGAGGGTACAGAATTTGATATCATATGAGGCTGATTCTTGTTGTCTGTTTTACTAATTTCAGACGCATCACCCACTTGCACAGTTTATAATGATTGAGCATGTATTTTTTGTCAAATCAGTTTTCCCAATTTCCGCTGCTTGCATTAGGTTGCTACCTTTATGTTCCACTAATATGAGCCAAACCTTTTAGGATGCGATCAATTCAGCATCATCGGTGACTCAATCCCTAAGCACCGAGTTGCTTGATGGTCAAAGAAAGTTGTTGGCTCTTGCTGTTGCTGGAGCAAACTCAAAAGCAACAAATCCATTGACTAGCCAACTGAGTAATGGCCCTTTGGGTGGCCTGCATGAGAAGGTTTGCTCGGTTCTTTTTTACTCGTTAGGCAGTTTTATACTACTTCCGTCCCATAAAAATAAGCTTGTTTCATTTTCATACAGAGAAAGAAAATGTAATTAATAGAGTTAGAAATATAAATTTTTATTACATTTTTCCTAATACACCTCTACATTAAATAATGGTTTAAATAAGATTAGTTTATATTTGTTGATAACAAGATACATAAAATAGGGGCATATTAGAAAAGTAACATATATCTATACTTTTAATAAGGAAAGTGGCCTATAATTGGTGACAGACGAAAAAGGAAATCAAGCCCATCTTTATGGGACGGAGGTAGTAATATGCAATTAGAACTGCAAGAATGATTTTCCTTGCAACTTTCAGAACTGTCTTTCTAGGCATTCTGAACCACAATTTTACTGTTGTAATAGCTTGAGGCACCTCCAGATCCAACAAAAGAGCTATCAAGATTGGTAGCTGAGCATAAGTACGAGGAGGCTTTCACTGCAGCCCTGCAAAGAAGCGATGTTTCTATTGTATCGTGGTTATGTTCTCAGGTATGCTATTTGTTTTAAATTACACACACCATATGTGCTTGTATGCATTGTAGTTTGCATTCAGGTGATAATAATTGGAGTTTGTGAGGGTTATGCAAACTGAACCTTTTCTTTTCCACGCCCATAATATATATTAGGAAAATGAAATGTCTGCTGTAGGTTATTCTATAGTCTATACCCAATGGTTGCACGGCTGAAGCATGATCCATGTAGGATTTTGGTTATATAACATTCAAATTTTCACACTTGCAGAGAATAGTTCAGTTAGTTTCCTTCCTCTTTACCTTTTTGATGAAAAAATAAATCAGTTCCTTTTGTCATGCGATATGATTTCATAGTACACTACTTGTCAATTATTGTTGTGATTCTTTTAGCCTTTTGGTGGAAAGTCAATAATTTGTGTCCCTAGCTGGTTTCCACTTACATGTTGCTTTCCTCTTTGGAACACTTGCCTTTCCAATACTATTTGGTTGTTGATTGTTGCCTCAAATGTGTCCAACCACGAAAGTTGGTGTTTGATTCTTGAGTCGAAATATTTCCCGGCATGTTTTGTCTTGTACCAGGTTGATCTACAGGGAATTTTGTCAATGAATCCCATCCCTTTGAGCCAAGGCGTACTCATTTCTCTTCTGCAGCACTTAGCTTATGATATTAGCAAAGAAACACATAAGAAACTACCTTGGATGTGCGAGGTGCTGCCCGCCATAAATCCAACTGACCCAATGATTGTGGTGCATGTCCAACCTATCTTTGAGCAGGTTTATCAAATATTGAATCATCATCGGAGCCTCCCTACCACAACAGGTCCCGAACTTTCGAACATCCGTCTGATCATGCATGTCATCAACTCCATGCTTATGACCCCTAAATGATACCATTTTATACTTCATATTTTTGTTATGTTGAAACTGGAAGGTTTGTACAAAAATTCTAGGGATATTCATGGCAAGGGTACCAGACGCTTAATGTGGAGCTTACTCTTTCTTTCCCGGAGGGTTTAAATATATGGAGAATTTGCAGTCGATATTTAGGTATTTCATAATGGGATTTGTTTGGACATTTACTGTTGATATCAATTTTGTTTGTATACTTGTCTTCTATAATTCTAGAATAGAAAATTTCTGTTCTCTTGAATGTATTTTTGCTGTCGTTTATTTTGTTTCCCCTCTTTATCCCCCCCCCTGGAGTCGAATTTTCTGTTGCCAAATTGGTGTATTGGTTCATGTTCGCCACACTGCAATGGATATTACGGTGCGTAAGATTTTATGTTTATTTTCTTTTTTAATACTAAAGGTGTTCTGGTTTCATTATTTTACAGAAATTGATTATTGTTGAGAAGTACGAGATAACGTTGCTGATATTTGTGAACTGTTACATCATAACGTCTGATTATTTTTTGCTAAAAATGACATTATTTGCGAATAAAAAAATGACGAAAGTAAAAATAGTACTTTGATTTTCTTGTCTGCAGTCCGGGGCAAAGAAATCTATTTGCATTTTGAGTTGCGCAATTCGACTGAAATCTGTAATCCAAAAAAAAATCTCGGAGTTGTGTCTTAAATTATTGTATTTATGGTTCAATAATAAATTTAAATAATATTTTTTAAAAGAAGAAATTGTTTAAGATTTTAGAAGAGATAGTTTGACGAGATATTAGAGTCAACAAAGATAAATTATCGATTCGTAAAATTTGTGTGCATGGCAAGTTTTTGATTGGTAAAAGGAAATGTGGATCCTTTTATTAAGTTGATCACTGCTTTTATATTTTTAAAGCTTTTTATTAAGGTAAATTATATTGTTTCATATTTAAGTCTTTTTATTTTATTTTGAATTATTAATTTCCAGTCACCCATTTTAATTTTACTTGATGTGGGCCCTGGGAAATAAATAAGCAAATAAATGAATTGGATAAGAATTAAAATTAGTTAATAAGAGAAAATTACATCCACATTTCATTCCAGATAGCAGCCAAAAGCCTAATATGAGTGATTATAATCAGTAATCGCACTAAGTTATGCATGGTCAATTTTAACGAATTGAAATGGTGAAATGTAAGGAAATTAATAATCAGTTTTCCCTTTATACTTTTCACTGGCGGAAGAAGCGGGGAGAATATAATTTGCACGGGTTTTCACTTTCACAACGTCATCGTTACCAGCACTGATCAGTTTCCCAACCGTACACCAGAACCACTCCAAGAAGGCTTCTGCTGTGGTGACCCGACGCTCAACTTCGAATCATACACAGCTCTGATAGCGTGGCGTGGCGGATGCTTTGTGAATCTCGATGAAATCTCCCATTGACGTCGATGAGGATTTAGTGGGTGTATGGTGAGTATTAAAATTAAACTTTTAATAGATTGTGATATTAGTATTTGAAATGTGTGGTTGAAAAGTTGTGGGACTTATGAAAGATGTGATTAATATTAATTGTTTGACTTTGACTTAAATTAAAATTTGATTTTAATTCGAAACAAACAGAGAGTTAATTAAATGCGAGGCAGCATCTGGCTGGAACAACTTGGCAAGCGTCCGGTACGCCACTTTTGATCTCCATTGGGAAGCTTTCCTCTGAGAACCTCGTACACCCTCCTCTGCTCAATAACCTTCGCCGGCGGCCGAGTGAATAAACATATTGCGGTGGCCGAGAGTTATTGTTTTCCTAGCATTGAAGATTGATTTTGTGACTGAAACTGTAATGCAATGTATATTTAGAGCGAATAAACATATTGCGGTGACTAAAAATGTTGCAATGTTTTGTATGATCAAATCAATCATCCACCAAATTGCAGGAGTCAACCACAGAGAGAGAGAGAGAGAGAGAGTTGACTGGGCTTCTTGTGGGTGTGCTACCTGCCCATGTTTTCACACGGTGAACGGCGTTGAATTCTTTAACGAAATCATGCAACTTTGATGTCAGTTTTTCTTACCATCTCCTATATAACAATTCTTGTATTATTGTACAATGAACACCAATGAAATGAAATAATTTCACTCATTTTGCAGATCTTTCATATAAAATTCTAGTAGAACTCCCTTTTCCATTTTTTAGCCATAAACTATCTGTCAACTGTAACTCAACTTTCCATTCGAAACATCTGTCTCCTCTGCTGAGTTACATAATGGGACGAATTCCTTGCTGTGAGAAGGAGAATGTGAAAAGGGGTCAATGGACTCCCGAAGAAGATCAAAAGCTTTCGTCCTATATCGCTCAACATGGGATTCGTAACTGGCGTCTCATCCCTAAGCATGCCGGTCTTTTCCAAACCCTGTATCCACCTTTTCATTATTACATTCAACGATGACATTGTTGGCATGTTCAGTATGCTCGACTGACAGCATTAGACAGGATTAAGTGCATATCTAATATGCCAACAATTTTTCAATAGGCTTGTGTGCTGATTCATGACATTAATTCATGTCAGGTCTTCAGAGGTGCGGCAAAAGCTGTAGACTACGATGGGCGAACTACCTCCGTCCCGATCTTAAACACGGCCGATTCACAGAGGCAGAAGAACAGACTATCATCACGCTCCATTCAGTTCTTGGAAACCGGTATCAAACATAAATGCGAATGTTAAAACAGTTTTTTCTTGATATTTCTCAAATGAGAATCTGGGATTAACTTTCATATTCATCCAATATTTCTAATTGCTGATTGCTTAACTGATTGTCTGTAACAGATGGTCCGTTATTGCTGCTCAGTTGTCAGGACGCACAGACAATGATGTTAAAAATCACTGGAACACCAAGCTGAAGAAAATGCTTTCACGAATGGGAATTGATCCAGTTACACACAAGCCGTTCTCCCACCTTATAAATGAAATAGCCACCACCCTTTCACCCCCAAAAGTCCCACATTTAGCAGAAGCCGCTCTCGGGTGCTTCAAGGATGAAATGCTCCACCTTCAGGTGCAACAATATTCCCTGGTAGCTCCTGTAAACACGACATGTGTTAAACACGAGGATAGAGATGAGAAAATTGAGAAGACCAAGGCCATAAAAGAATCCGACATGCTACCTATAAACAAGCCGTGGGACTACACTGGAGCAATGTCTACTAATTTTTCCGGAACGTTCAATTCTTTTCCAGCATCAGGTTCTGGATTTCACTATGGCCTCACGTCGCTTGGTAATGAAGGCAATGGATCTCCATGGAGTCAAAGTGTGTTTACAGGAAGCACATGCACAGCAGGAGACCAGCAAGGCCGCTTGCACGAGAAACTCGAGGATGAAAATGGTAAAGACTCGGGAGGTAGAAAAGAAACACGAGATGGTTCCATCATTTTTCATTCAGAATGTGTTTTATGGGATGTACCATCAGATGATCTGATCAATCCCGCCATTTAAGAGAGATTACAAGATTTAATATTTGGTGCTGGACAGGACTCTGATAGTAAATAAACTTAGATTCAGGATCAGAAGGTTTGTACAACTCCTTCAGACTTCTCCACTTCGGGGAATTGTCTCCTTAGAGGCTACTACTTTTCCACCATTATCCAAAGCATAGTTTATGCAAATATCATTACAATAAAATCAATTGTACAAATATGGTTAAAAATCACATGTTGTCAAAATCAAAGTCTTTAACGTAAAAAACAATTTTAAAATGGATGAATGCAATGCTACCAAGTAGGATGTTGTCAACTAATATTGTCAACAAAGATTGTACATGTAACATTATTTTTATCATTATAGGCATCCTCTGATTTCTTGGAAGCTAAACAAATCT
>CAIGRP010053159.1:0-16046 GCA_903798385.1 Fraxinus cuspidata
TTGATGGAAATAATTATCTTTTTTGTATAACTTTAGTTATTCTAATTTGAAAAAAAGGCCATTATTAACTATTTGCGTAAAGCTAAATCATTCTTGTATATATTTATGACTTAGTTGTCAACAATTGTAATCAGTAGGCATAATTATCTAGTAATTTTCCTCTATAGTACGATTTTCAATTAAATTTAAATTAATGGGCATCAAAATCAATTTTTCAAAATTTATTTATTGGGCCTGCCATATGTTCGGCCCTATCTACAAGGGCCAGCAAATTAAGCCCATGTTTGATGACCATTTGTTTTTTTTTTTTTTTGGAAAATTTCATAATTAAGAGATTAAATATCACCAATTTCAGAACTAAGAAAACAAGGTTTCAAATTTCAAAAGCCAGAGTTTTTTAAAATAAATTATTTATAAATTAATTTATTAAATATATATTTTATTAATTAAATATATTAATGTCACAATTATATGCAATTTGGTCACAATTATTTAATTAATTAGTCACAAATTAATTTTCAGTCACAACTTATTAAATTATTGGTCACAAATTTTTCTCGGTCACAAATAAAATTTTTTATAGGTCACAAATTACTTCTAGATCCCAAATCAAAATTTTTATAAGTCACAAATTATTTATCGATCACGAATCGAAAATTTTATTGGTCACAACTCATTTATTCATTGTAAATTATCAAATTAATTGGTCACAATTAATTTCTCGATCAAAACATATCAAATTATTGGTCATACCTTATTTTTCGGTCACAAATCAATAATTTTATAGGTCACATGTTATTTCTCGATCACGAATCAAAAATTTTATAGATCACAACTTATTCATCGATCACAAAATCAAAACTTTTATTTGTTACAACTCATTTATTCATTATGAAATTAATTGGTCTCGGTCACATCTTAATAAATTGTGAGTTACAATCACAATTTTTAGGTCACATATTATTTATTTGTCATAAATTAACCAATTATTGGTCACAATCAATCAAATAATTTGTCACAGACACCTCACCTCACCCCATCTCATCCCACCCACTACCACCGTCACAACCGTCGCTACCATCACAACCACCGCTACCACCAACACCACTTCACCAGCATCGCCAACAACAAATCAGATCCAAAACTACCAACACTCCACAACCACCATCACCTCACAGTCATCGTCACTGCCCACCACCACCACAACTACCATATCTAATCTACACATCTTCGCACCACATCCAATCTACACATTTTCGCATACCTATTAACAAGAAACCATCATGGTACCAATACCTTACTGCCCCCGCCAGTTCCGCCACCATCACCGCGACCGACCACCATACATTGTTGTCGCTAGATCCACCACTATTATCAAAACCACCTCACCAACACCGCCAACACCAACAAAACAGATCTAAAATTGCCCAACACCCTATAACCGCCATCACGTCATAGCCGTCGTTGCCGCCTCCACCACCGCTACCATCACCACCACCACCACCACCATTTTCAACCATTACCACAACTCAATTTCTACCATACACACCTTCTCAGACCTATTAACAAAAAACCATAGCGACACTAACACCTCACTGCACCGCCAGATCCGCCACCACATGTACCACCACCATCACCTCGATGAACCATCGCACATCATTGTCACCAGATCCACCACCACGTGTAGCACCACCATCATAGGGATGGCAAAAAAAACCCGATACCCGCGGGGCCCTGCCCCGAACGGGGCGGGGAAACTCGCTTAATCGGGTATTCGGGGTGAGGACGGGGCGGGGAATTTCTCCCCGGGATGGGTTCGGGGAGGGGGGAATTTTTAAATTTTTTTTTGTTTTTTTTTTTTTATTTCAATACTTTAAATTGAAATTTTCATTAGTTCTAATAAAAAATGGCAATTAAAATTATTTGTCTAANAAACCCGCTTAACCAGGTATTCGGGGCGGGGACGGGTAACGGGCCCCCCCGCCCCGATTAATTTTTTGTTTTTTTTTTTATAATTCAATACTTTAAATTGAAATTTTCATTAGTTCTAATAAAAAAATGGCAATTAAAATTATTTGTCTAATTCTAATAAATGAGGGCAATAAAAATAAATTATCAAAAATTTAAAAAAAAAATTTAAACAGGGAGGTAAACGGGAAATGACCCCCGCCCCGCCCCGCCTTGCCTTGCCTTAAAAGGGGAACGGGGCGGGGAATTGCTTAGCGGGGCGGGGGAGGTATCCTTGCCCCTGCCCCGCCCCGTTGCCATCCCTACACCATCACTACCGGACTGAAGCATCGGGAGGGGCGAAGCCACTCTACGACTAAGACTGTAGCACCGCCATCACTATAGAGTCGATCCGCTTCACTTTGCTGCACTGCAACTTGCCTTCGCAGCAGCGATGCTCACATTAAGTCGGTTGTTGTAGCGCGATGATTTCGATTGAGAGTATAGAGACGGTAGTGAAAAAAGAATGGAGAGGAGATGAGAGAATCGCGGTCGCCACCACCACCACTATCACCATTGTCTACCACCACCACCATCACTGCCATGACCTCCACTTGCACCACCAACAAAAACCTCAACAACTCATCGCCCTACTCACCGCTGCCGATCCAACATCACGGCGCACCTCTACCTACACAACCAACAAAAACCCCCAACAACATCAAAACCACCCCAAACCACCACTACCACCACCATAAACTGCATCAACATCACCACCACACCCCAAGCAAATTTACCATCATCACCACCGTTGAAAACCATAGCAGTATGATAACCACCCACTGCTCTCAGATCTTCTTACACGGGATGACGCCGACGCTGCTCGTGTCGCTGTGGTGTCATGTTGCAGTCACGTCGGCGCCGTAGAAAGATGAGGGAAAGAGGGGAGAGAGATGTAAAGAGAGGAAAATAATGAGGGTTTGTGTAGATAGAGGTGGGTATATAGATTAATTTAGTTTTAATATATTATTATTAATATTCAAAAGTTTGATTATGATTTGATTTTTGTAAAAATAAACTTTAAACCTGATTTTTGAAATATTAACGTGAAAATTCTGGTTCCATGTAATTTCCATTTGTTTTTTTAGAAAAATATTGTTTTAAATTATGTATTTTTAAAGAATATGTGATTAAAAAAAGGAAAACTTTTAAGTTTACATGTAGAATATGTTAATATTTAAATGTGTGATTGAAAATAAGAATATAAAAAAAATCTTGAAAGAATGGAAGACAAACAAGGATTGAGATTTTTCAAACCCACTCAAGGTAAACAATCGTTTTTAGAAGAGTTTCAAACCCACTCAAGGTAAACAATCGTTGCGATTAATTTTAAAAACTGCAATTTAATTTTTACTTGACTTTTACTTCTATTTTTTTGTAGAAGAGTTTAATAAAAGATTACTTGATGTTAGTTTTTTTTTTTAAAAGTTCTTCTAATCAGACAAAATATTCATAATTTTTTTCACAAATGTTCAAAACAGTTTCTTAATATCAAAAATATTTTTTACTTCTAATTCGTCTAAAAATTATTATTTCCTAATCCTTGAGCATGTTTGAGTCTCTTTTTTTCTAAAATGTATTTTGATGGAAAATGAACGGTTAAAAAATATGAAATAATTTTAAATTTTTATATAATATTATTTTATTGAAAAATGTATAATTAAAAAATAAGAAGAATATTTTTAAAAAATAACGAAAGACCAAACAAAGGCCTAATCCGATTCCTCTCACCCCTCAACTTCTTATTCTCACCAAATATTTATTCCATCAATCTACTTCAAAGAGCGTGTCTTTCACGCTCCGTGTGAAATAAATATCTTTCAGGTTTCCTCCAACAATCTCTCAGATCTGGATTTTCTAGATTCCTAAAGTCCTTGTTCTAATCCAATGAACATTCAGCGTGTCATTCACGCTCCAAGACATATCATGGGTTCTGTGTCCCTTAGGACAGAGATACAAATATACATTCATATCTCGTGTGCGAGAATTATTGAAAAATAAGTTTTTTTGTATTTTTCGGAATATTTATGAAAAAGACCATCGGAAGCAACATTATCCTTTAATAGAATAAAAATAGAATATTATAGCTGAAAACAAGAAAATAAGATCCACCTCGATCGCCGGCGAGGAACCCCTTTTCACACAAAAACACATACTACTCAAAAATCAAATCTTTCTTGAAATTCCATGTTTTGATTTGGATTAGTTATACAAAATCTTGAAATTTTTGTAGAAGAGAAAAATTGTTCAACGTAATGTTCAGCACATTCAAGCAGACGGAATAAGAATGAGAGAAGAAGACTCCAATTGGTTTGCCAAATGGGAAGAGGAACTGCCTTCACCTGAAGAACTGATGCCCTTATCCCAGTCCCTAATAACCTCTGATCTAGCACTTGCCTTTGATATTCGGAATCATCAATACCGGAGAACGCCGCCTGCGCAGCTGCCGCAATCCACGGTTCTCTCCTCTCAACCCAACTCCTCGGCGGAATTTGACTCGGCTGAGTTGGGCGTAGGTGGAACCGGAGGAGGAGTCGGGTTGGCCTCAGATGAGCCGGCCCGCACCCTGAAGAGGCCGCGGCTCGTGTGGACGCCACAGCTCCATAAAAGATTTGTAGATGCTGTGGCTCATTTGGGGATCAAGAATGCTGTTCCTAAAACCATTATGCAGTTGATGAGTGTGGATGGCCTTACCAGAGAGAATGTTGCTAGCCATTTGCAGAAGTACAGGCTTTATCTAAAGAGGATGCAGGGCATGTCCAATAATGGAAGTGGTGGCAACAATAGCCCTGCAGCATTGTCTGCTTTAGGAGTCGACCCTGCGACCGACCATTTGTTCGCCAGCTCCCCTGTGCCGGCGCATTTTTTGCACCCAAACAGGCCGACTTCTGATCATTTCATGCCCTTCGTGCCGGTAGCCTCAATTCAGCATCATCATCCAATGCCGGTAGTGGGGCCAGGGCCAGGGCTGCACCACCATTCCCAACAGCAATTTAGACATTTTGGGACTTCACCTTCGAATGGGCAGTTTGAACATCCGTTCATTAGGCCGTCACAGGCAGTTCATAGCAATAATGGTTCTGTTATTGCACCACATTTGGAGGATTTGGAGTTGGCCACTCCCACAAATGGGAGGAATATTCTCTCTCTTTTTCCAACTTGAGATGTTTAAATGCGAACTTCTGCATTTTCCTAATCAGTTTCATTTCTCGGCCTAGTGAAAACCTGTCATTGAAGTTACAATTTAGTGTTAGACTTTAGCTGCCTTTTCTGTTAATGGTGTTTATTTAGCTCTTCTGATGCAGTAAAGTTGAGTTATTTGCATCCAAATGACATGAAATAAACTTGCTTCTTATGTTCACGTTAACGAATTGTAAATCTCACTTTATGCCTATTGGAATCAGCAATTGCATGGTGAAAATTCCGTTGTCGGTTAATACAGTCCATTAGTGTAAGTTAAGTTAAAGGCATGTTAGCTTCTGATTGCAGATATTAATCCGAGTAGTAGTATATTTCACATCCTTGGAACTACGCGAACCATTATCTTGTCATTTGTGGTTTGAAAATAGTTCTCTTGTTTCTCAGTTTAGTATAGAATCGAGTACTACTTCTAAATTGTGTGGTTTTAAAGTGGACATATAAACCTTAATTAAGATTCTTTTAGAAGAAGTATGTCATGAGGGAAAGGGAAGGACAGAGAAACGCTAGAGCAAGGAAGAGGAATGAGAAGGAACTTCAACAGCTAACTGAATTTCAAATTCTGTACGGCCTGTTGTGTTGAGTATTAATTGTAATAGGTTAAGTGCTTTTTTATAAAAACGTGTTTCCAAAAAGTCAATTTCCTTTCGGTTATAAGGTTGGGTGAGGGAGGGAAAAGGTGTGAAGAATCATTTTGGAGAATTCCGTCTATGAACTTTCTCTCTCCTCATCTCTGTTTTTCTGTTTCTGTAATTTCATTATGAATTTTCAATTGGAGTGCTGGGTGTTAAGAATTTCAATCGGAATCTGTTTTAAGTTGTTAAATTTTACAAGTTTTGATTGATAAATTCAGCTCATCCATCACAAATCCAAGTTATTTGGGCTTAGGTATGAGATACAATACAAACAAGGGGTGGAAAATCAGGTGGCAGATGCTCTATCTAGAAGGGAGGAAAAGAATTCAGAATGCATGGCAATCACTGAAGTCACACCAGTGTGGATAAGGGAGGTGATGACCAGCTACCAAGGAGATAGGGAGGCTCGGGCTAAAATTACGGCATTTCTACTTGATAGCAACTCAGAACCGGACTACCACTACTTGAATGGACTACTTAAGTAAAAAATTAGAGTTTACATTACCTCAGGTAGTGACATCAAGAAGAAGTTGATAGCTGCCATGCATTCCTCACATGAAGGGGGACACTCTAGGATACATGCTAGTATTCATAGGGCCAAGCAACATATTTTTGGCCAGGGATGAGCAAGGACATCAAAAAGGAGGTCTTGGAATGTGACACCTGCCAAAGATGCAAAGGTGAACATGTAGTCTACCCAGGATTATTGCAGCCCTTACCAACTCCACAGTATGCTTGGAGTCACATCTCCATGGACTTTATCGAAAGTTTGCCTACCTTAGGGAGTAAGAATGTAATCTTGGTGGTAGCGGACAGATTCACCAAGTATGCACATTTCCTACCATTATCCCAACCCTTCTCAGCCACAATTGTTGCCAAATTATTCTTGGATAACATCCATAAGTTGCATGGTTTGCCCCAGAGTATTATCACTGACAGGGATAAAGTGTTCACAAGCGAATTCTGGCACGAGTTGTTTAAATACCCGAGAGTCGGATTACAGCTAAGTTCAGCATACCACCCACAAATGGATGGACAAACCGAAAGATTAAATCAGTGTCTAGAAATGTAACTGCGATGAATGGTATACAAGCAGCCTAGACAATGTAGTAAATGGCTTAGTTTGGCTAAATGGTGGTATAACACCACCCTGCACACTGCCATTAAGATGACACCTTTTGAAGCTTTGTATGGTATCAAACCCCCTCAGTTGGCCTTAGGGCCCTACCAACAGATCTCCAATACTTCAGTTGAGGAGGTATTGCAGGAAAGACATGAGATGGACAAAATTATGAAGGAGAATCTGACTCAGGATGTAGTTTTATGCAGATAAGAACAGGAGTGAAGGGGAATTTCAAATAGGAGATTGGGTGCACCTGAAATTACACCTTTATGCACAACAAACTGTGGCTAGAAGAACCAACAAAAAGCTTTTTGCGAAGTACTATGGACCTTATAAAGTGATTCAGATATTTGGGAAAGTGGCTTACAAATTGGAATTACCCTCTGCAGCCCAGATCCATCCTGTCTGGGGAGAAAGAAGTTGCATCTGTGACACTGCCAACTTTTCAACCTTGGGGACAAGGTCTTTCGAAGGGGGAGGGATGTCATGATGGAGGCACAAAGGGGGAATATCAGTTGAAATGGAGAAGGAAAGGATAGAGAAACACCAGAGCAAGGAAGAGGAATGAAGAAGGAACTTCAACGGCTAACTGAATTTAAAATTCTGTAGGGCGTCGTTGTGTTGAGTATTAATTGTAATAGGTTAAATGCTTTTTTATAAAAACGTGTTTCCAAAAAGTCAATTACCTTTCGGTTATAAGGTCAGGTGAGGGAGGGAAAAGGTGTGAAGAATCATTTTGGAGGATTCTGTCTCTGAACTCTCTTTCCTCATTTCTGTTTCTATAATTGCATTCTGAATTTTCAATTGGAGTGCTGTGGGTGTTTAGAATTTCAATTGGAATCTGTCTGAGTTGTTAAATTTTACAAGTTTTGATTGATAAATTCAGCTCATCCATCACAAAGAAGAACAATTCTATTGTACTATGAACAACTTAGATATTGTGACAGCATTTCCTATATTTTCCTTTTTAATGTTCAATAAAGTCTGCATTATTTATATCTTTTTCTTCTGGTAACTTTATAAAGCATACATTATCTTGGCTATTTGTTCTGTGAAGGTTTTATTTGGTACTATTTCGTATCTGCATGTTATATATGCTACCAGAGTTAATCGAATGTGCAGTTTCTTCATTAGAAAATGCATTGAAATAACTTTGATTTCAGTGCTGCCGAAGTTAATGCTTTAAACTGTAATGGCTTGTTTGTAACTAAAATATTGTGTTCAGTGGTATTTAGTAAAAAACAGAGTTAAATAGTGAGGCTGCCTTGAAGTTTTGCTGCTGCTTGAGTTCAGTTCCTAGCATGGTGCATTTGTTTTACTCAGTTAAGCATTGAACTTAGAAACTTTATATCCCCATAATTCTCGTTCAATCTCATAAGAATCTTGAAATTTTACTGATACTGCATCACAGTAAATGCCTATATCGTATGTCATGATTTATGGGATCTTTTGGGGGGTTTCTCTCGACTAACACAATGACTGTCACTTCGTAACTAGATTTTATTTCTAATGTGAATCGTGTGGAAGTAGCTGAAGCACTGGAGGTTGGAGTGATTCAAGCTAAGGTACCAAAAATCTGGTTACAGAATATGTGCTTGTAAAATGTTTGATAGGTTGATGAACCCAACATGAGAGGACAGACAAAGTTGGTGACATGCTTTCTTTTTCTCAATTCTTTTTACCCTTGTACATTGAGCGTGCTGGACATCATCCACCTAGGTGTGACAAACGAGCCAAACTACTTGCGAGCTCGACTCTTATTTTGGTAATTTTTTAAGGAAAAAGAACAGACTCGTGAGATGACTCGACTAGGATCACGAGGCCCACAGGCCAAGCTCGGGTATTTAGAGGCTAAGCTCAGTGCCACCTCATCGCTTCGTAAAAATTTGAAAATTTGGAACCCTGGGGGAGCATTACTTGCCACAACTTGGTGTTAAATTTACTATATCCATTTGCATGATAGAAGTATTGTTGATATATAAGATAAAATAAATAACCAAATAGCACCATTTAATTAAATAGATAAAATGACTTGTATTCTAATTTTTTTTCATAAGAACCACATTCAATTTGCTTACGTAGAAAATCCTCTCCTGCTAATTGTACAGTCCGTAGCATAACATATGTTAGCAAATAAAAGGAAGAATTTTGTTACTGAATGTACTCTGATACTTGAGTTAGATGTATAAGAATCTGTTTTGCTTTCAAAATTTTCTTACCATTCCTGTTGTGCTTAAACTAGCATTTCTATAGAAGCACGGGGGTAGAGGCCGGGTTCAGTCATGCTTAATCACCATAGCATACCAAGAGTCTCATGAGTTCGACCCGGACACATGTTGAACATTTGAAGTTGAGTTGTGGCGTGATGGCCATGGAAGTGCCTATGGACGAGAAAGGCGCAATATAAAAGGTGTCATTGCCACCTATCTTCGAATGTGCGTTACCAAGAAAGTCTGTCCTAGCTGAAATCGGGGCATACTGTCTATGTAGCCCTAAAAACTGGAGTGAAAGGTTTTGATAATCATCCTTGTAAAGTGCTTTACATTCAGTATTTCAACTACAATGTACTCAATGAACTGGGACGACGTTAGAGAAGAAAAAAAGAAAAACTTCGACAATTCTGCTGCGTGTTTTCTGCATTTTAACAACCAAAATGACTCCACAACGATAAAGTTACCTCTAGCCAGTTATATATTAGGGCCAGTCGACCTCTTTATGATTGAGCAAAATACCTGATGTGGCAAGGCTGACATAGCAATAATTATAGAATCACAAACAGAACATTTTGGAAGCATTAAATATCTCTACAAACAATATAGTCAGTCCAGAAGTATATAGAAATTGAAGCTAAATAAAAATACCAAGTTCCCCAGTCTGACATTTCATCTAAATCAATAAACTAGATCGGACAAAAAACAGTATCTCATTCAGTAATACAGACATTCTCCTCCCAGCTTATAATTTGATTGTCATGGATGGTTCTGGGAGTATTCAAAACTTAGTGGCTGCTGATAGAAGGGAGCCTACAACAAACAGAGAAGGTTGAATTAATTGAAAAATTGCACACCACAACGGATAATTAAAACAACCGTTCACCATATGCATTAGTCAACAAAAATTTTCTTTCTTGTGCAGTAAAAAGTCACATTTTCCAATACAAAAATCTTAGTGATCCCAAAGACAAGAAGTAATGAAGAATCGGCGGATGCCTACCTGAAAAAAGGTCTGCCTCATGTGATCACATGAGTGTGCATACATCATCAACTGGGATGGCCACTGCATGTATAAAGCATCCCTAGAAGTCTGATTCAATCCCATTGCATGGTAAGGACTCATAACGGGACTCCTGTAATGGATGGAAGCTTGAGCAACAGGCATCTGATGCAGCTGAGGAATAACAGAATCATATTGCACATATGGAGGTGGGAATTTTGGCACATGAATAGGTGCTACATTGAAACTTTGAATGCTCGGTAAGTTCTTAACATATCTGCATTAGCATTACATCGAAGAGGCCATATGCATCAGCATCAATATATATGGTAATACTTTGAAACGTCATTAAGTAAATATGCTACTTATGATGAAATTTCCTAAAGTTTTAATTATCTCCTACAAATGTTCTACAAACTGAAAACGAGTGGTGCTTTAGAAGTATTCTACCAACATAAGATCCAGTGTAGTGGCTGTAAAAATGCAAGTTATAAGATCGAGAAAAAAGGGAATGGACTAGGACCAAGGGTAAGTAAAAAGAAGCAAACAGGATCAAAAGAAACCTGACATGTGCAACTCACTCAATTACCTTAGATTTGGTCTCTTGTCAATTGTGTTTAGGGGGGAAGTTGCAAGAATAAGTCTGTGGACAAATTGGACAATAGAAAAGAAGGACACCACCTAAGATTGACAAAGAAGCTAAAGGACTAGAGTTGAAAGTTCAATCAGCCTTCAAATGAAATAAGCATTACATGGACTGCTTAGCAGAGGAGCTATATACCTTATGGAATCAAAGATAATCGAAGATTAATAAATTGGTATGTGAGAACATGCCGAAAGTAAGACGTAGAAGATATATATTCAACTAATTAAAGAACATGTACACATCCTCTAGGGAACAATACTGAAAAGTTAGGATGCTGAATTCTTTGGGAAATGGAAAATTCCGATCTACTTCTTTGAGCGTGCTGGATAAGGCAACAAATAGCTTGTGGAAGAACTATACATTATTAAATGATAATTTAAAATAACAGTCAAATAGACATTAAAAAAAACGTCAGTAATATCATATTTCATTACAAATAAATAAAAAGAATAAAAAGTATATGGTGGTTGTATCATGACCACAAGTACCATGAGAAGATACAGCATTTTGAGGAGACTATTGAAACTTTTACAGAGTTAACGAGCCATGGAATCTTCAATAAATAGGTACATGTAGATCTAGATGTGCATGCAGCAAGGAAAATAAAAACTTAAATCCTTCACTCAATTAACATGCCCCACTATATTTATTTAGAGATTAGAACCTCAGGAATGCATAGCTATCCACAAACTTGTACCACTTTTTTCAATACATACCTCTTGTAACTTCTATCATAATCAGGGTCAGTGCGGTCCTTTTCCCTGTCCCTAAAAATGGCTACTCTAGATGAAGAACCAATTTCCCTGCTGCCCAGACTTTTCTCACCATCAACTACCAAGTTCATTGAAACTTCATTCTCGCCCATATTCAAACTCTTCCTATCAGAAGCAACCCATCCTGATGCATCTTCTGACTCAGAACTACTTGGACTGCTGAAAATACGAGCTCGAGCTCTGTCATACTCCTCCTTCCTCTCGTCCACTGTTCTTACAGGACTTCTTTTAAGCCCCAGTCCATTGACCCCATTGGATGAAGCATTAGAAGGCCTCGGCTTTAAGACAATCTTGATTTGATCAAGTTCATCAGTTTCAGACTGTCTAGCTGGTACATCTGACAAACGGACAGCAGGGAACTTACTTTCTGGCTTCTTTAAAACCAAAATCCGGGTTCCCTGACCATCTACAGCATTGTCCTGAACGATGGTCTGCAGACCATAGTGTTGAGCAACACGGTGTGCTGCAAGACGAAGGTATGAAGTAGGGAAGTGCGGAAACTCAAAATGATGTAGGCCAGAATTCTGCAAGAACTTTTGTACATCGAGCTCCATTCGCAGAACTGATGAGAAAATAATAGATAAGATCTCAACTAGTTATCATCGAAAATAATAGCCATAATAACAACAAATAAAATAAAATATATACAGTAAATCACTAGGCCAATAATAATAATAATAATAATAAATATCATAAAAGGATTTCAGCAAATTAAGGTCTAAGTAGCCGCAGAGATGGCCACAGTCAAATATAACATACCCAATTTAGAGGAATATGGGGGCTTCAAAACTCGACAAGAATTTCACCAGTATATAGTAATATTACAATGTAGCTTCGTCCTTAATATATCCGTTGTTTCATAGTCTTCTGGAAAAAAGGAAACTTCTTTCAGGTTTTTCACTACATCAAGGTATAATTAGCTTTGTACCCCCTAAGTGGTTAAAAATAAGCCGGGCCGGGCTCATGCAAGCCCTCCCAACTAGGCCCAATTCGGCTCAGTTCGACACGTCACGAGCCAAGCCGTGGGCCTTTTTTATTTTAGAGGAAAAAACGGGAATTGATTATTTATTTTTTCTTTAAATATTTTAATCTCTTAAATACGATAATTTGAACGTAATGTTAATGAATACAAATGCTATGATTTCAAGCTTTACAAATATGAAATATCCATTTGAAAAAGTACATTTATACATTCATTTGGCAAAATACAATAACTAAACATTACATTATTACAATTTACATCCATTTCGAACAATAGAGATCAAGAAAAATGTAAGAGAAATAGCGAGCAATAGAGTTTAGATATTGAGAATAGGGTAGAGTGTTGAAATAATAACAGAAAATTGATAATTTGGTATAGAAAAATTGTGAAATGATATAGGTATTTATGGAAGAAAATTAAGATTTTTTTAAAATAATTAAATTCATCAATGGATTTTGAACATTGTCTCACAACATTCAAATTCACTGAATTAGGCTGCAATAAGCCTGAATTCAGGGATGAATCAATGATGGACGCATAACTGTGATACATCCATCACATGCAAATTGCAGAATTTCAGGGCTCTTTAAGCCTGCAAAAGCAGGCTGCCCGCTTGCTCACACGAGCAGGCTTGTGAATTTGAAGGTGGGCCTGGTTCACTACGTTATTAAAGAAGCTCGGCTTGGTCCTCATCCTGTCAAAAATATGGGCCAGGTAGCTCGCAAGCTGGATTTTCTCGTGCCCGTCCATGGGGCTCGCAAGCAGCCTGGCTGCCACCTCTGTCTATGCTTTTTTTATAGCAAGTGCCTATTTCTACATATAGAAGAATTATCCATTAAAAGGTGTCACCGTTATTTCTATTCTGTCTCCTATAATTTACAATGATAACAACTCGCACTAAGACCTTGTCATCAACATGTGGAGGCAGCATTATATGATGCATCCAAGACAACCATAACATCATTTAAAGATACTTCTTCACTACATCTTTAACTAAACAATGGAAGCAAAAATTAATAAGCAAAAGTTCAATGAAAGGTGACAATAATAATAACAGCTTATATTATCTAACCATAACCAACTTATGTTAAGTATCCAGTAGAATATTTCAGTTGGTCCAACCATCAAACTATAGATTAATGATTGTTAAGATTCATTGCATCATGTGAAATTACCTTGAGAGATAATAATTCAGTTCTACAGTTAATCAATTATGTATTTCTATTCTTAGCTGTTCAGAGAATAAATTAGCTTAGCTATTCCTAATTCAACTTTCTCAAGATTTACATCTATTTATCCCCCACAATTTCCTACATCCAAACACCCATCTTATACACAAAATTAAAACCAAACGACCCATAATCAAACATCACCAGATCTAACCCGACCAATAAAATTCCAAAATTCCCAAATATTAACCCTAATCTAAAACCAAGAATCCAAGTATGTATACCAAACAAATCTACTTAAACCATAATACGGGAACAAAATCAAACAAGGTGTGACAATTAAATTCAAAAGCATGAAGATACATTAAGAGATAAAAGAACCAACTAGTTAATCGATGACGAGGGTTTTGAAGAGCCTCAACAAGGAACGGATCAACCATTGAAACATAAGCAGGAAACCCCTCCTTTTGCTCCATAAAAACACCCTTGTCATTAACTTCAACAGCGTCCTTAGGTACTTGAAATGAATCTCGAGAAGTCAAATCCATATTACAAGATTATATTTTTATGAGAAATGCTATTTTTATATAAGGGATAGGGAAGAAGAGAGAAAGGGAGAAACCCTTCCCCTTTTCTGCCACGCGAAACGAAGAGAATGAAAGGGGAATAATGGATTGGATTTGTATTGATTTTTGTGTGTGTTCTTTGGATATTTCGAGAATGGTTGAAAAGTCCAGAATGGAAAATTAGGACCTTTACCTATTTTTTTTCTTCATGATTTTGGAATATACTGGTCCTAGTTTGTCTCTTCATAAATACCGATTGTTGATTTTTTTTAATTTATTCTTTTTACTGTATTTATAATATAATTTATATAAGTAATTATATTATAAAATAAATATCCTAAGCCCTTGGACACACTACTTTCACCAAAAGTCAATTTTTGGATCACATCAAATAATTCCATATCCTCGCATACCTTAAAAGAGAGGATTCCAACATTACTTTTCACCTTAAAACAGAGATTTGACACTAAGGCCCATTTGATATGCTAAAATTTCCATGGGAAAATTTCATTTTTCATCTTTTGTGATTTTTGATATGCTAAAATTTCTATGGAATTCTTTTTCCACAAATGCCACACACTTGCACACTTTCCTTATAATAGTTGAAGGCCCTGTTTGATGGGCAGTTGATGAGAATTTGTTTTCTTGCTCATTTTCCTCTTTTTTGGAGAAAATCAATTCCCACCAATTTTATGGGAATTGATTTTCCAATTGACTGCCTTTTTTTTTTGGCAATGGAATCAAATTTCATAACCAATTGTAAAAAAAAATCACTTTAATGGACAGTTTCCATGTAAAACAAAGTCAAACGAATACTAAACTTTAATGAAAAAATAATTTTTTAGAATTTTTTTTTTAAACTTTTTGGCAATGGAAACAAATTTTATAACCAATTGTAGAAAAATTATCACTTTAATGGACAATTTTCATGTAAAATAAAGTCAAACGAACACAAAATTTTAAAATTTTTCGGGTGAAAATTATACCAATCAAACACACTTAATTAACAATTTACTGCAAAAAAATTTCTAGGCAATTACTTTCTCTGGAATTTATTTTCTCTTCACCCATTTTCCACCATTGCAATCAAACGGACCCGAATTATTTTTCCCACCTTTTTGGTGGGAAAATGGAATTCCACCTTTTTTTCCAATTGAAACAAATTTCGTAACCAATTGTAAAATTGTTTTTCACTTTAATGGACAATTTTCATGTATAACAAAGCCAAACGAACACTAAACATTGATGAAAAAATAATTTTCTAAGAAATATTATTATTTTATTATTTTACTTTTTGGCAATGGAAACAAATGTTATAAGCAATTGTAGAAAAAAATTATTACTTTAATGGACAATTTTCATAAAAAACGAAGCCAAACGGACACCAAACTTTCAACATTTTCCATGAAAAATTATACCAATCAAACACAATTAATTACAATTCACAGTAAAACAATTTCTAGGCAATTCAATTCCCTGGAATTCATTTTCTTTCCACCCATTNAATTATTACTTTAATGGACAATTTTCATGTAAAACAAAGCCAAACAAACACAAAAGATCCAAAATTTTAAAAATTTTCTGGTGAAAAATTATACCAATCAAACACATTTAATTAACAATTCACTGGAAAATAAGTTCTAGACAATTATTTTCTCTGAAATTCATTTTCTTTCCATCCATTTTCACCATTGCAATCAAACGGACCCTAAGGCCATGTTTGATTTCCTCTAT
>CAIGRP010053170.1:0-21749 GCA_903798385.1 Fraxinus cuspidata
GACATCTGAGTGTACTAACTCAAGGTTATCAACAACCCTTCTTGACCAATTATTAGGGAAAAGCAATCTTGTTTGTTTTCCCAGTTGACAGATATCACAGACACATGCATCATCAGTGACTTTAGGCATGCTTTCAACATGATTAAAGTTATACATTTGCCTAAGTAAAGTATGACTAGCATGGCCAAACCGTCTATGCCATAAAGAAGATTCACTTTCTTCAGCTAAACATGCATGTGAAGTGACATTTTTCCAATATATAGGAAAGCTTCTATTTCTCATTTGAACAGTCTTTAACTCTTTTCCATTTTCATCTATTATAGTCCAGGCTTTTTCTTTAAAAATCAAGGCATGATTTTTCTCTAACAATTGCCTTACACTAATTAGATTCTGATCTATCTCAGGCACATATAAAACATCAGGAATGTGTTTAATACCTATTGAAGTCTGAACAGCAATCACTCCTATGCCTTTCACTTCCACAAAGTCACCATTTCTCATTTTAACTCTGGATTTGTATGCTCCATTCAGTTCCGCGAAAATCCTTGAGTCTCTAGTCATATGGTGAGTGCAACCATTATCCAATAACCATGTTTCAACGTTGCTGGAAGCCTTGGTAGCAGAGAACAAATGCTCCTATGGCATTTCATCCTGATTTTCTACCATTTTTGCTTGCTACAGAGGTTGCCTCCCCTTTTCGATTTTGCACACCTTTTCAACATGTCCAAATTGTTTGTAGCTTCTACACTGAAATCCAAGCCTATACTAGCACCATTTTGGAGAATGGCCCTTTCTTTTACAGTGAGGACAATGTACAAACTTCTCCTCTTTATTTCTAGTTTTGCTGCCTTCAGGTTCTTTCCTTTCAACCTGAGGTCTTTTCACACCAAAGATTTTTTGAGCTTTGTATTTTCCTTTACCAAACAGAGCTTATTATGTTTGTTCCTCCTATCTCATCAGTCTTCTTTGTTCAGTCGCCTGTAGAGCATTCACCAGTTCAGCCAAGGTTATAGATGACGTGTCTCTAGAATCCTCCAATGAAGATATCTTGGCTTCAAACTTTTCAGAAATGTTAATTAAAACCTTCTCCACCACTCTTTTATTTGGTAAATCATCTCTCAGAAGTCTAATTTGATTTACAATCTTCATCATCCTAACTGAAAAATCCTTTACAACCTCTGTGTCCTTCATCTTCAAAGTCTCAAACTCTCTTCTGAGATTAAGTAATTGCATCTACTTTGTTCTTTCATTGCCTTGATATTATTCTTTCTGAACATCCTAGGCCTCATTTGCAGTCTCACAAGTCATGATTCTTGTGAAGATAGCATCTGAAACGATAGACTGAATGCAAGAGAGAGCTTTGAACTTTTTTGCTACATCTTCACTATGTTGTTTAATCTGAGCCACTGTTGGATTCGCCCTCAAGGGAGGAGGTTCAACTCCAGTATCAGTTATCTCCCACAAATCATAGGCTTTGAGTTAAGCCTTCATCTTTGCAGCCCCGAAATTATAGTTTTCACCAGTGAAGGTAGAGGGTAATGGTGCTAAAAAACCACTTGAAGCCATTTTTCTTTCTTGTCGTTTGGAACATAACTTTGCTGATGGTTTCCTTTGTCTGCTACTCTCGTTCTTCTTCTTTTCCCCTTTTTACAGTCCCTTTTCTAAGATCAAGCATGCTCTGATGCCATGAAAGAGATTTGATTCAAAGATTTGAACTTACCGGATTTGTAAGGAGCTTACCGATTTTGTAAAGGCTTACAAGATTTGCAACAACTTACGGTTTTGACAAGTTATCGTATTTGCACACTACTTACCTGATTTGCACTCAACTTTCCGTATTTACACTAAGCTTATCGGTATTGATAGAGGAAGAGAAATGCGATGTTTCTTATGAAGAATGAAAATGGAGAAAGAAGCATAGTTACGTTTCATTACTTGCTGAATATATAACTTAAAAAATACATGATTTCAACAACTTCTACCTATGCCAATCTATCAAAGTTGAAAACAATACATAAATCACATGACTTAAAATATAAAATTAAACAAACATATATCAAGGAATGTGATAGCCAAAATGTTATGCTACACTCAACAATAATAATGTTTGCATATGACTGATCATAACCTGCAAAAAGAGTCAAGTAAGGGTTGATGAGATAGTTGCAAGTAAGGGTCCAAAGGAGAAGTATGTGTTGGAAAAATGTTTTTATTAAGCTTACTTTTGGCACAATTTTAGGTGAGACCCATTGGTTCAATTTGGAGGATTAAAGTTGATCTGTGTTCTCCTCCATGAGAATATCAAAATCATATGCTTACTTACCAAATATGATAAATGAGTGAATGAGAAATTAGAGGTCAAAGTGGACTATTGGAAGATTTCTTATGTTGGAAGGAAGAAAATATTTAAATTTATCTCACATAGAAAGTTGATGAAAGCAATGACCACTTTATATATGGTTACACTATAGAAGTGTGTAATCATGTATAATATAGAAAATCTCTTCACGTGCGCGCGTAGGGGGTGTAAAACAAGGACCAAATTTGCACATCGAGTCTTGAATTTGTGTGCGAGCGCGACTTGTATTCATGAATGTCGGACCAAACATAGCAAAAATTGGCCCCTTACGAGTGTCCACATTTTGCTAATTTTTGCTTTATCCAACTAACTTTTTAGCTTCTGAAATTGTTGAAACTCTGATGGTTATTGTCATTAGCTTTTGCAATTGTTGAAACTCTGATGGTTATTGTCATTATAATATTGAGTTAATGGACTGACCTACTCACCATTCATGGGGCCAAGTCTATAAGTGTGCTCATTTTCCATTATTCAATACCAAAAAAATTACATACTCTCATGCATAATTTTCAATTCTCTTTTGCATAATTTCCAGTTCCAGTTCTCAAAAAATTTCATTTTCATCTAATTCTTGGAGGTGCTATTCTGACACAAATTCATTTCGCCAAAGTAGAAATTGAAGTGCTCAGATTTTACCGGTTCTCCAGTTGTATTTTGGGAGATAGACATCCAAACTAAACCTCAAGCACCTACAGTGCGGGGGTGAACATGTTTTAAGAAAACTGTGTACACATAATTCTCGATTTGCAGATTTATAATATTTTAAGTGCTTAATATATTTTTGTAGTTTTCATTCTCCATTTGTTTATGTTCTTACAGAAATAAATACAATTTATATTATTCTATATTCTTGTAATAGCATGCAAGTAGGTTATTGGCATTGTGGACTGTAGGCCAAGTAGATGAGGTCATAGATGCATACTGGCTAAATGGGAATTCATCTGAAATATTCTTACTACAATTAGTTATTCACTAAAATAAAACAAACAATATCAACATTAAAATTATTAAATTTATGTTAGAGTTAGTTGTCTCAATAGTCACTGAAGACATCTGTGTCTTCGATTGGTCACTGAAATTTAAGATGTCAAGTTTTGATTACTAAACTTATCCAAACATTGATCGTTACTCATGATGCATAACATCCATTTTTTAAATTTGTATCGAAATTGGCACCACGTGGTTAGCGGAATACACATGTGGCAACCAAATGCCATTACCAAATAGCGACATAAGAAAGTGTCTTTCATTGCTCATTATACTTTAAAAACATTTCCGATTGTTCATTATACTTTGAAAGACGACTTCAATTGCGACTTCAATTGCTCACTGAACTTTGATGTGGTCAAATTTTGGCCACTAAAATTATAAAAATGATGTTGGTGTGTCCCATATTTTCCCACCTAAAATGTCTTCTCATTCTCCACTTACCGCATCTGTAGCCTCTGAATTTCCCACAAATTTTCATTCTGAGACGAGTTCATTACTTGTGCCCTTAATAACATCACTATCCACATTGCATCCACAAAGTTTAAACTCATATTCGACTACTGAGGCGTTAATGAAATCTCAAAGAAGTAGCACTAAAAAACTATGATTAAACTTCAACTACCTAATGAGAAGCAAACTACATGACATAACAAAATGTATAGAATAAATGCATTTATGTAACAACATCCACGTCTTTGAGCCAGGCACCCAAAATTTATCATCTACTAATTACATTCATCTAGTAATTACATTCAACCAAAAAGTTGCACCAAAACATTCAAAAACAATCATCTACTTACAGGGGTGGACACATACATTTTGAGTTAGAGAGGCACAGTTAAACCCTGTACAAATCGAATACTTTGTTCTTCATTTTTGAATGATTCATATTTGACTTGAGACATTGCAATTTACATTTAAAAAATATTTCTCATTAGTATTTTGCTAATCATTTTCATCCATTTGATTTTGAATTATCATTTTATTAATGTTTTGTTCATAAATGCATATTTACGTTTAAAAATTTATAATGTATTTGATACAAACAATCAATTCAAGTATCGAAAGGAAAAAACTATAACTAATATCCAATACTAATAATAAATCAAATAAACACAATTTGATAAATATAAGTCAAATTGAATATAATAAGTTTGGACACATTCTATATACACTGTTTAATAGGAGAAAATGCAAATTTAGGTTCTAATTACTTGAAAATTTGATTGAAAAGTGAAAATTTGTAGTAAATTTGAAAATTTGTAAAGAAATTATATGCAAATTTTTAAAAATTAGAAGGGCTAAGATTTTGTTAAAAGACGTGAGGAAAATAGTAAGATAAAGCAAGAGAAAAGAGAAAAATTCAAATTTATTGTCATTTTACCCCTATATAACATGAAATATGTTATTAAAATTAATTGTTAATTTTGATTTAGATTAAAATGTAGATTTCAATCGATACCAAACAAAACTTTATAAAAACTATCTCAAAAGTTTGGGGGTCGCATGAAACCCCAGGACTCCCTGGGTCCGCCAGTGTCTACTAATTTCATTCGGCCAAAAAATACATCAAAAACCATCTAAAAACATCCACCATCATTTTATGAAATGCACCAAAATGCTGAAATCAATCTGGTTGGGTAGACTGTCCAATACTTCCTCTGTCCGAAGTTAGTTTCCTTCCAGCCGTCCCATCTGGGTCTGCTCATTTTTAGAACAATCAGGCTCCAAGGACATGTTGAACCACTCTTAAATGGAAGAAGTAATGATAAGAAGGCAGGAAGAAATGGAGAAGAAATTTATATTTATGTTAATTAGGCAGGAAGAAACACTTGACAAAATTTACAGAGTCTGGAGCATCGGCCCTTGTGTGATAGCTTTTGTTGTACCCATGCCCATGTCCTCCATGCAACATCTAGACTTATGACTGACTTGAGCTCTTGCTTTACTAAACGAATGATACTTGACATCTTCCATTCAGGATCCGCTCTAAAAGTCCCCAGATATCGCTTGGCTAAGAAATCATACATAAGACATCTATTCGTCTTGTCACGACTGCATGTGTGTGCTAGGGCCATTGATTCTGTGCGAAATGCATCATCCTTAGGCTCTTAGATGCTCAGATATTCCAACTGCATCCTTCATTGCATTCAGCTTGCACCCTCAATATATCATTTGCCTTAAATTTTAGATTCTACCTATGCAGTGCCCCATATGTTTTAAATGCCTGTCTAAAATACTCTGTTGAATTGAACTTCTAGCCAACCACAAATCACGGATCCTATTTATTCTTCTCTGTACAAAAGTCTGAAAATCTTAGCCTCGGTTTGTCGTTTGATGAATAGCCAAAAAAATGCCTTTGAAGATGGGTACTACGAGTCAATTCTTCCATCCACATTTTGCATGCACATGTCATCATCCTCATCCGTATGATGTTTGTTATCAGGGACGGTAAACTCTGACCCTGTTCCCATGATAATGCATAACAAATCAGTCCAAAACATCAACAAAGATTTCATCCCAAAATGATTAAACTAGCATGCTTAAAACTAAAATTATAGAAACATAATCCCCCCCCCCCTAAAAAAAAGCAAATCAGACACTTGAATTTAATGATTGTTCAAACTAGGTAAATTACATCAAGAAATAATTAGTTTGAAAATTATTAGTTCTATAACCTTTACCTTTTCATGTTTTGAGAGTAGCCAATGGGATGGGAAAATTGTAACGGAGTATTTTTTCAATTATCAGTTCTATAACAAAGTACTTTGTCATCTTATGAGGCGGTGAATGTGTATTTATACATGTAAGTGAGTATAATCATTTTTTTCATCTGAATAGATGCAACAGATTTTCCCGCCATTTCTTCCTCTGCTTCTCCTCTTCTAGAACTCTCTGTAGCTTGTCAAATTTCTTTTTCTTCCTGATTTTTTCTGCAATGTATCATGGTATCAGAGCAGTGAGGCTTCCCTGCAATGGCGATAAATTCCAGTGTTTGAGCGGAAGTTTGAAATCAGTCTGTTTAGGAAAATTCATCCAGCGATTCATCAGCCAGAGATGCAGTTGCAGGAGAGGTGGTTTTTCTTGTTAATCAGTTGGTGAGCAATCCAAGCAGTCCGTACTATCTTTAATATGGTGACAATACAGGAATACAGCTCATTTCAGTCATACTTACTGAGGAAAACTATGCGATGTAGAGTCGTGCGACAACTATGACACTCAGTGTTAAGAACAAAGAAGGATTCATAGACGGATCTATAATCAAACCTCCTCAGAATGATCCTCTTTACCATGCGTAGAGAAGGTGTAATCATATAGTTTTTTTGTGGATCATCAATTCAATTCCCAAAGAACTATACCCTAGTGTAATGCATAAGGACTCAACCCAAGAAATTTGGATTGAACTTCAAGATCACTACAGTCAAGGCAATGGCCCTCGTGTCTATGAATTGAAGAAACAAATTGCCTCGATTTCACAAGGTAATAGTTCAGTGAACTCTTATTTCAATTGACTCAAAGGACTTTGGGAAGAATTGGACAATTCAGGCCATGAGTCAATAATGTTGATTACAAGTGTGAAGATCGGGTTATGCAATTCCTTATGGGGTTAGATGAACATTTCTCTAGTATTAGGAGTTAGATCTTGTTAATGGATCCATTGCCTTCGCTAAATAAAGTCTTTGCACTGATTTTGCAAGACAAGGGACAAAAGGAGATTGCTATTAAAAAACAACAAAACTTAGAAGCTGCAGCTTTTGCTAGTAAAGTTGTGCAAAAATCATTTGGCAATTAGAGGAATATCTCACTTCAAAGAAGAGAAAGGCCTGTGTGCACTTATTGTGGTATGTTAGGGCATCTTAAGAGCAAATGTTACAAGCTAATATGATATCCTCCTAGTCACACACTTAGTAAAAGCAATACTCCAGTTGTTAATGCAATTAAGGAGACATCTCATAATTATAAATCAGAGATAATAAACTCTTTCACAAATCACCATCACTCCAAAACCAGTATCAGCAAATTTCATCTCTGTTGATGCCACAATTGCAAGGACAACTTTCACGCTCTAATCAACCACCTACAAAGCAGTTTCAAGATGTGTCATCTAATTCTCCTTCAGTTCCTGATGCTTTTGTCTTCTCAGGTACTCGTACATATTCACATGATTTTACAACACAGGCAAATGGATCATAGACATAGGAGCTTTAGAACACATGGTTTGTTCTATCACACATTTGACTACTGTGACTGCTTCTATTCATGCTTCTGTGAGGCTACGAAATAGTGACAGTGCTGCAGTTACTCATGTTGGCACAGTGAAATTATCCACTACATTGGTTTTATCTAATGTGCTCGTTGCACCATGTTTTAAGTTCAACCTAGTTTTTGCAAGCAAATTAACACTTAGACATAATTGCTGCCTAATATTCATACATTGTTCTTGCTTTATTCAGGATCTTTTGACATGGAAGACGATTGGTGTAAGCAAACTTGAGAATGGGCTGTATCATCTTCAACAATTTGACAACCAACTCAGTGATCAACCTTCCCATCAACTCACATCAAGTCCAACTATGAACTCTATCTTTCCTACTTCTGTTGTTTCTTCTAGTAACAGATTTCCTCATTTGGACTGTAATAAAGCAAACTATACTGCTTGTAATTCATTGAGCAATACTGTTAACACAACTAAAATTGATGTTTGGCATTGTCGTTTAAGGCATGTTCCCATTTCCCAACTGTTGCTTCTACATAAATCTGTTCCCATAATTGCTGCTAACAAGCATTTGCATTGTACAATTTACCCTTTGACCAAGCAACACAGGTTTCCATTTCCAATTAGTGAAACAAAGGCCTCCAAAATGTTTGATCTCATTCGTTGCAACATTTGGGGACCGTATTCCATTCCTTCTCTAGACAGTTCTAATGAGAAATAAATCACAAACCAAATCCATTATTTCTATCTTATCCAAACTCATTTTCAATTCAGCATAAAAATCCATTGATCTGATAATGCTGCAGAATTCCATATAAATGCATTTTATTCGTCTAAAGTTATGTTGAAACATCACAACAAAGTGGAGTGGTTGAGAAGAAGCATCAACACTCAATGTTGCAAGAGCCATTAAATTCCAAGCCAACTTACCTCATAAATTTTGGGGAGACTGCATTTTGACTACTACATATCTTACAAATCGAACACCTACTACTATTCTTGACAAAAAACCTCACTATGAAATGCTATATCACGTTACACCTTCGTACAATCGCCGTAAGGTTTTTGGTTGTCTCTATTATGCTTCAACTCTAAAATGATATCGACCCAAATTTAATCCTAGGGCTGTACCCAGCATCTTCCTTAGTTATTTATTTAGTCTTGTCATATCATTGTCCAAAAGACTTAGAAATGAGAAAGGTTTTACCATAACTAGAATTTGTAGTGATCATGGGAAAGAGTTTGAAAACTCTAATCTTGAGAACTTCTGCCTAGAGGAGGGAATCCAGTATGAGTTCAATGGAGTAGTTGAGAGGAAAAATCGTGTGCTTCAAGAAATGGCTAGAGTTATGCTTCATGATAAGGAAATATCTATGCATTTCTAGGGTGAAGCTATCAACACTGAGTATCACATAGTGAACAGGGTTTACATTAGACCTAAAACTATAAGACATCGTATGAGATCTGAAAGGGAAAAAAGGCCTACTTTCAAGTACTTTTGTGTGTTTGGCAGCAAATGCTATAGTCTAAGAGATAGAGAGAATTTGGGTAAGTTGACTCCAAGAGTAATGAGAGAATTTTTCTAGGATACACTAGAAACAGTCATGCCTATCGAGTATACAATTCTCGTACACAGGTTGTGATAGAGTCTATCAATGTCATGGTAGATGATACTTGTAATGAGGGGGAGATTGGAGGAGATTGGGAAGAGTTAGATCACTCGAGTAGATCCCATCACGATAATTGAACCTAGAGAAACTTCAATTCTCGATCCCTCACATGCTTCTAAAGGTGTAGATACATCTAATAAGGAGTCATCACCTGATGATAAAACTAAACCTCAAAAGGAACTTTCGTCTAAAGTTAAGTCTAATCATCCAAAGGTAAATATTATTGGGGATTTTGATAAAAAGATGAGACTTCGTAAGAGGGTTTTAAACAACCTCACATTTGCTAGTTATGTGTCTCAGATTGAGCCTAAGAAAGTCGAAGATGCCTTTAGCGATGAATGTTGGGTAAATGCTATGCATGATGAGGTAAATCAGTTTGTGAGAAATAACGTGTGATATCTAGTTCCTAGGCCTAATGATTGTAATGTTATAGGTACTAAGTGCATATTTAAGAACAAATTCGATGATCAAGGTACCATAATTAGGAGCAAGGCTAAGTTAGTTGCCAAAGGATATACTCAGATTAAAGGTGCAGACTTTGATGAGAGGTTTACCTTTGTAGCTTGACTTGAATCTATTAGAATTCTTCTAGTAGTTGCTTGCACTTTAGGATTCAAATTATATCAAATGGATGTCAAGAGTGCCTTCTTGAATGTATACTTCAAGAGGAAGCTTATGTTGAACAATCGAAAGGATTTATTGATCTTAAGTTTCCGTATTATGTCTATAAATTGAATAAAACTTTATATGGTATTAAACAAGCTCCTAGAGCATGTTATGATAGACTAACTGCATATCTTGTGGAATATAGTTTTTCAAGAGGTGGTGCAGATAGAATTTTATTCATTGGACATAATGAGGAAACCATCACCATAGCTCAGATTTATATTGATGACATTATATTTGATTCTCCTATTGATTCTCTTGCTCATGATTTCGTTAAATGCATGAAGTAAGATTTGAGATGAGTATGGTTGGAGAATTAAATTACTTTCTTGGGTTCTAAGTAAAAAAAAAGATGATGGGTTGTTCATATCTCAATCAAAGTATGCAAAAGATCTTGTCAAGCATTTTAGACTAGACAACAAGCAACATACTAGAACCCCCATAAGCACAAGTGTCAAGTTAAGCCATGATCCTACAAGGAAGAGTGTTGATATAGGAGTATGATCGGTAGTTTACTTTATCTAACTGCTACTAGACCTCACATAGCCTTTAGTGTTGGGGTATGTTGGGTGCTTCCAGGCTAATTCTAAAGAATCCCACCTGAACGTTGTGAGACGTATCATTAGATATGTCAATGGAACAGTAGATTATGAAATCTTGTACTCTCGAGCTTCTAATCTCGACCTTGCTGGTTATTTTGATACTGATAGGCTAGAAATGCAAGTGATTGAAAAAGTACTTCCGGAGGCTATTTTATGTTGGTGCTAATGTTGTAGATTGGATGAGTAAGAAACAAAATTCTATCTCACTGTCTACGACAAAGGCCGAATATAGAGCAACATGAAGTTGTTGTATTCAACTTCTTTGGGTGAAGCAGATGTTGATTGATTATGGAGATGATCAGGGTACTATGAATTTGTTGATAATACTAGTGGCATTAATATTTTTAAAAATCCTATTCAATACTCTCGAACCAAACATATTGATATACGTCATCATTTTATACAAGAGCTTGTAGAGACATGTGTTGTAACCCTTGAACACGTCTCTATAGATAACCAATTAGTTGACCTATTTACCAAATCATTAGATGGTCTGAGATTTGAATATCTAAGGATGGTTATTGGTGTCTGTGTATATCTTTGATTAGGTACATAGGTGCATGTATATGCAGTTCATTGAGTCCATTCATTCTTGCATGCATTTTATTTGTTTTTTTTTTCCATTTAGTTCTAAGTTTTATTTTGCTTTTAAAGTTCTTGATATTTTCTATAACAAAAAATTTGTGTTACTGGACATTTCATGATGTTCTTAAATGTTGCGTTTGTGACAGAGTATGCATTCATCTGATTTGTAATGTAGTTTCTATTACTTGGTTATGTTTAATGTGGAGTACTGAGTATATGTTTCTTCGCGTTCCATCAGCACAACACACACTTTGATCTTGTGAGTGGGTCTGCACCGCGTATGTGAGATTTGGGATGACACTCATCTGTTGGTAAGGTGTCCTTGAATGTGAATTGACCTTCATTTAAATGACATAAGCTCACATATAGTCCCATTATCATAAAAAAAGATTTCATTTTATACTTTTTTTCGAAGCCTATTTGACTCGACTAATAAAGCCCGATGGGTTTTTCATAACCTGATGCCCTATGGTCAACTAACTTGGAGTCATCGGCCCAACACTCGTTACATGGGTCATTTTAGTCGCTTAATGGACAAGATTCTGTATATAAGATGTAATATTGGAAAAAAATTCTATGATAAAAAATATAAATATAAATTGCTTAAAACAATTATGTGCTCACACTCAAGGGAGAGAAGAAAAGTATACGTGAAAATGAGCTTCATTTTATGGTCCTAACAATCTTATGGGTTTGACTTTTACTAGTAAGGGAAAATACTTATTTAACAGGGATATTCGCATGTCCTTTCTAACAAATTTAAGATTTGGAGTCATGTTCATGAGAAAATAGTGGTACTTAACACATGTGAGTCACTTTTACATTTTACTCCATTTGGACTTGATTTGAGTACGTGGGAATTTTTTTTATTGATATTGCAATACTTGTGAACAAATGCATTTTTAAGTTCATATGTATGTCAAGACTTGATTTTTTAAAAAGGGCCATTTTTCGAGGTTTTCAAAAATTCAGTGGTATTTGTGTCAAAAGCTTTTCGTCAGCTTATCGCTGAGTGTCGCTTGAGAGATAAAAGCAGAGGCTGTGTCGCTCGCCTCTAGCTCGAGCGACAAATTGTCTTTTTGAATTTTAACGTTATTTTTTCTAGATTTTTTTTCTTCACTTCTTTCTCAATTTCTCTTCTCAACTCTTCATACTTATTTCAAAATCGTGCAATTAAGCAAGCATTGGACATCAAACCTCGATTTTTTGGTTGCATTTCCACATAATTTCATCAAATTTCCCCAAATTTTCAAGGTGAAGATCGCAAACCCTAGTTATTCAAATTTTCAAATTTTTTTGGGGCTTTTGATATTTTTGCTTCAATTTAATCATTTACATTTCGTATTTGGATGATTTCCATATTTTCCATCATATTGCATTATTTGGGTGAAATGTTTTGATTTTTGAATGGTTTGAGCGACCATGTAGTGTTTTTGTTCCAATTGTTTTTGGGTATTTTTGTTGATTGATGCTTTGGTTTGATAGTTGGTAGGTTGTTTGTGTGATAAATGAGGTGTTTTTCCGTTGGTTTGATGCTTGGTGTCGTTTAGACATTGTCCGTGCACGCCGTATGTTCTATGATATTCCTCAATGCCTTTTCTTGATTTTTTTTTTCAAATCATTTTTTTGGTCGATACATCTTCACACTCTTGCATATTGTTTGGTTGTTAGATTTTCGATTTGGTGTCGGTTATGTGGAATTTGATGTAGGCACCATGATATTACTTCAGCTCATCGTGGATGCCATCATGACATGTGTCACGGCATCGCTTCATGAAGTAACGGAATCACATCATGCAGTCGCAGCATCGCGTCACATAGTCTGTGAAACACATCACGATGTCACAGTTTTATCTATAATTAGTTTTCTAGTGTTGTTTTGCATCGATTTGCATACACATGGATCCATTTGTCTGATTTTTTTTGGGTTAGCTTCATTTTTTTTCATTTTACGAGCATTATTGCATTTCATTTGATAGTATCATATGTTGCATTATTTGACGTGGTTGTTTGGCCTGCTTCTTAGATTCTACCTAAGAGAGCGCGGATGACTGCACAGACATTTAGTGCGTCTACGTCCTACAGTCGATCTCAGTTCATATCCAATATTGCCCAGGAGGTATTCAAGTCCCAGTTTTCTTTATGTCCCGTATTAGTGGAACGAGAGGTTATCATGTCTGGTCTTTCCCCCAACTTCGCTGCCATTTTCACTTCTAAGGATTGGGAACCTTTACTTGTTGATTTAACACCTCCTCTTAGTCTACTCGTTCAAGAGTTCTACGCTAATTCATGATGTTAGCGGATCGAGTTTTAAGGTGTTTCTTAGGGTTAAGACGATTGAGATCACTCCTGATGTCATTTCTAGCTTAGTTCATATTCCTCGGATTGTTCACCCCTTATTCTCGTATTTATTGATTGACACCCTTCCGACGAACTCTCTTGTCCTTTTGACGGTGTTTAACACACCGTTGGAAGACGATACTAGTGCGATCCGTACTGGTTCTCTTCCGACTGATGGTCTATTCCGTTGCGCATTGTGTGCTCTGTGGCGTGTGTCACATATTTCTTCATTGTTTATGGAGAAGGCCCGATTTTGTACGTTTTATTACATGGCGACTTTATTGATCTACCACCGTTCATTTGCCATCATATTTTACGTGATTTTCGAGTCACAGGGACTAAGGTGGGGCTTCTTTATACTTCTTTGATTTATCTACTTGTGATAGCACTTGTGGTTAGTTTCCAGAGGGGGTTTTGAGGAGGGTTTCCCGGCCAATTGGCCGTACTATCATTTCCCAGAGTTGGTCTCATACTTCTTCTAAGCCAGCTGAGCCAGTTGATCCGAATATGCCAACTGATCCTATTGATGATCTCATTTTTTTGAACTCTCGGATATCCCTGCTTCTACCTCTGCTCCACCACCTACTAATATTCCCTTTGCATCTACTTCTGCTCCTCCTCATGCTGATACTGTTCCTCTATCTACATCTGTTATCGTATCGGTTGCGCTGATGGGACATATGTTTGTACTGATTGAGTAGTAGCTTGACTGATGGTAGAGATACTCAGTTGAGAGCCATTCCTAATTGCCACACTGCAGAGTTTTCTACCCTCATTGGGACAATCAACTATCTTCAGTGGGGTTTGCGATGGACTAGACGACATTAGGATGACGATACAACTTTTGATAAGGATGATGATGTTACATAGTTGTTAGGTTGCCCTTTGTCATTTGTGACAAAAAGGGGGAGTAGTAGCTAGATATTAGGTTGACTGATATTATTTTGACTTATACTTTTGATGTACTTAAAAATTTTGATTCAAAGGTAAATGATAATTTTATTTTAGCTAGATTAAATTTTGATGTTTAGTGATATCAATTTTCCTTTGGGTATGTTGGTTTACATTGATATTATATCTTAATTTAGTTGGTATGACTTATAATTAACTGTTTGAATTGTGTTTATCCATATTACTATTTCACATGTTTTTACACTGGTATTTGAGTTGTCTGTTTCAGGAAACATGTTAGACAAAGGAAAAGCACATTTAAGCCAAGACAGTTGGTTTGAGAGTAGTAGTTGTCTTATGTCTATATTATTACAACATTTTTATCATAGAATTCCAAAGGGGAAGCTTGTTATGTTTTATTGTAATTGGCAAGTCTGTGAACAAAAATGATTGAAATTAATATGATGTAAAAGTCAAGAAGTAAGTTGTAATTTGTATAAATTGAATTGTATAGATTCTAGGCTACGAGTATGAAAAGAGAAGAAAAACGGCGTCCAATTATCGCCATGTCTTCGCTCGAGCAACAGAAACAAAAACATCTTTGCTGTCGCCTTGTCCTCGCTCGAGCGATATCCTGTCGCTCACCTGCCACTGAGCCCTCGCTCGAGCGATAGTGTTATCCAAAAAGTTTTAATTCACATTTTAAGGCTTTTTGTCTGGCCTTTTAAACCCTAAATCTATTGTATAAATACCAGCACGTCTCTGAGCGATTTTTCCAAGGTTGAACATTGAGATAACTATATTGGTCCATATCTTCTTCATCAAATTCATCCATAGCCTTCAACCTTCATAGTCTGTTTTGTTCGTGGCAGTGAAAATATCAAATCCACTTAATCAAAATACCAAACTGCTTACTTTCTAAACATCTGTTAGAATTTTGAAGATCAAGGGAAGGTGATTGGGTTCCAGTTGTTGTTGAAGAATGTGGAGTTCTCTGTTGATCCACACGAGAAAGACGAATTCATAAAGTCAAGAGTTGGTGTGGGGATGCAATCCAGGAGGGCTATGAGAATTGCAGTTGGGAGTTGGTGTGGGGCATGCAATCCAGGAAGGCTATAGAAATTGTAGTCAATAGGTCAGAAAGTACTAGTCGTGTCTGGTGGAATGTTAGTTTAAATTCATTTATAGTGGATTTTTGACTAGCAAAGTGCCGGAGTTTTTATCCAGCTGGGATTTCTCTGTGATCATTCTGTGAGTTATTTACTATTTTCATATAACTGCGACAGTTCAACATAGGAATATTGGATTGATTGATTAACCATCTGGAGATAGTTAAAACTGACTTGTTGCTGTTTAACTACTGTTTTCATATAATTGCGGCAGTTCAATATAGAGAAATTGGATTGATTGATTAACCATCTAGAGATGGATAAAAGTGACTTGTTCCTGTTTAATTAATGGTTTTTTAATTCTGCATAATCACCTATTCACCCCTCCCCCCCTCTAGGTGTAATTTTAGTCGAACCTTGGAATTTCAGTTTTTAACCCGTGCAAGCAACCCTTGTCTTCTTCAGGAAAACAAAATAAAAACCTATACAATGGAAACAATTAATACAATAGAGGTATACACAATCATGAGGCAGTTGCAAGTATAAATTCGATTAGTAAAAAACAAATGTGATGAGGACAAGCCTAAAAACAAAATAGCACCTGACATCTCAAAAGTAACTAGATTGAGTTTGCAAGAGTTCAAGTTGTGCCAATAACTTAGCCACTATTGGTTTCAATATAGGATCACTATTCTTTGCTAGATCAATGAGAAGCATTTGTGCAGATTGACCGTACTCTACTCTATGAGCCTCAACTCTGAAAATTATTTCCAATATCCGAAGGGCTTTTTCTTGAGACTTTGAATTCCCTGATTCAATAACTTTAAGAATGGCTTGAATTCCTGAGTTTTTCGAGATGTAATTGATCCCATTCTCCCAAATTTCATCTTGTAGAAGCGTTGATAGGCATCTAAGAACTGCTTCATCTGATTCCCTTTCACTACCTTCCAAGACTTGAATCAATGGAGAAACGGCACCGGTTTTCACTAAACAAAATGTGCTTTTGAGAGAGCAGTATTCCTCATGAACTTCACAAACTGCGTCCGTGGGAGGGATGCAAAACCACTTTGATTTTCTCGACTTACTTAGATGTAGAGAATTCTGAGACAGTTGAGTCAAGCAAGTGGCAGCCTTAGATTTAGTAACTGATGAACAACTTGAAAGTAGCTTTAGAAGAACAGGAATTATGCCATTCTCAGCAGCATAGTGTTGTAGTTTTTTGTCTGTCGGGATTGTGAACCGGATTAATATACCTGCTATGATCTCAGTCAAACATATCATTGTTGGGGTCAAAGTAGAAGACATTGAGCTTACCATGGAAATTAACACTGGCAATAAGTTCTCATTCTTGAGTACATATGTAATTTTCCTGTCATTCACCGACAAATTGCTTAGTATGCCAAGGGCAGCAGCCTTTTCACACTCATATGTTGATGTTGAAACTATATCTGCAATAGTAGTCAGATGTATATCCCCGAGCTGTTCTCTGAATTCTCCCGGTATATCTTTGGACAGTGTGTAAACCAATTTTAAGGCACCCGTCCTGATTTTAGCATTTCTTTCTGTAAAGAATGGTAGGAGGAGCTGAATTGCACCATTTTCTCTCATTTTCTTCCTGAATTTTGACGCGCTTGAATGGGAGGCGATGTTATTTAGTGCTTCTAAGAGATGATTCTGAATTACCGGACTTGAAAGGTTTAAAAGTGAGAGTATCTGTTGAGCAACATCTTGTTTGAAAAGTATACTTTCAGATTGAGAAATCTTTGCAAGAATTTCTGATGCCGGTTCACGCAGAGTCATGAGAACGGATGTCACAGAGAAAAGAAGTTGCAGAAGAGCTGCAGCAATTCCTGAATGAATCAAGAGTTGGATATTCTCCTTCAAGCTTGATAAAGTTTGCAGCGCGTTTAATGCTGAAAGTTTAGCTTCAAGGTTACCCTTGCTGAACATTTTCACAATTCAATCGCCCCATTTTCTCCAAGGGAAGCTTTGTTTTGATCTGTGAGTTCCATCCTTGATATCGCTGTTGCCATCAGAACTTTACTCATATCGGAACCTGCAAAGGAAATTTCAAAAGCTGAAATAGGAACTCCGTCCCAAAATCGACTAAAGGTATTTACTATATAAACACAAAAAAGTCATATTGAGGAAGAAAGTGAGAAAAAAATACCTTCCTTTAGGTAGTGGATTAGAGGCTTGAAGTAACCAGCCTCAGCCATATGAAGAGCATGTTGAGTATTGCTTGACATTGCATTTAGCAATTTTCTTGCATCTCTAGAAGCCTCTTGATCATCTCCATTGGAAATTGTCACCAACATTACAATGCATCCCTGTGTTCTCCCAATTCTTCTTCTGACTGCTGGATCATCTGCAAGTTTCAATAAAAGCCCTACAGCCTCCCTTTGCTCGTCCACATCCCGTGCCAGTGACTTCACTAATGCTGATAGAAATTCCAAATTCTTCATCTCTTCCTGCATGCTACTAAATCATGTAAGTCATAATATAAGACTTTAAGAATGTTTGGTATGCTAGACTTTGGAAGACTGCATAGAGTACTAAAGAGAGTCATGTCTTAAAAAATTTGTCATTCATCTAGTCTAGTACGGTCCGTTGAGTCATGAGTGTACACCAAACATTCCATTAATAGTAGGCTACTTAAATAATGAACTCATATAATACTTACAGTACCTTGCTTTGATTATTCTGTGCGATAAGATATCTTAGTATTTGAATTATAGTCACTCTGTCATCTCCTTTACTCGAACCCAATCGCTGAGATAAAACCTTGATCATACCTTCATCATTCATTCTTTCATTTGAAATCATACCATCCATGATCAGTGTATTTAACCCCAGAAGTGCATTTTTAAATTTTCTGTCCTTACCATTCTTGATCTGCATAATAGCATCATCAATGTCCAATATAATTTTATCATCCTCTTCCGTCTCCGTCTCCGTCTCCGTCTCCGTCTCTGTCTCCTCCTCCTCCTCCTCCTCTATCTCGTTTTCTGTTTTTACCTCCTCCGTTTCTTCCTCCATTGTTTCATCCTCTGCCTCACTTGGAAACTCTGATTCACGCTCTGAACTCAAATCAAATCTTACATTCATCATTTCCTCGCGCAAAGTTTTAATCTTTTCCTTATTAGCTAGTGGTACATCATGGCTTGCAAAGAGCACAAGGCCTAATGATCTTCCCAGATTCTGCGTCAAATCTTCAATATGCTTGGCAGGTGATGATCGGATATTTGGACTTCCAACGACAAATTTGGCATGTCGGAAATCAGTTTCTAGTGATTCAATAGCTTTCTGAATGGTTGGTAGGTCTGCAACCTCATTGCTATCTTTCATTTCATCAAGAATTGGACTCAGTTTCTCTATGAAAGTCGAAAATTCTGCAATGGTCTCTGTTTCTGTTGATGATGATATAAAGCTTTTGGCTGGAGAATCACCAGCTATTGATTGTCTCTCTTGTAAATCTGATATTTCCATTTTCTTGGCTCGTGAACAAAAACAGCAAGATTATCTTGAAACTGTAGAAGATCCAAACTCAATCGATAGCGAATTAGAATCGTTTCACTCTTACATACGCAAGACTATACAAGATGAGATTTCGATTCTTGAATAAGTACACCTTGTATAATTAGAGAGAGGTGTGAAAGAATGATAAGGGAATTGCACCTGTTTCTGCTTGAGAAAGTACAGAGAGAGAATTATAAGACTGATTTCCAAATTCTCAGAAGACCATAGTAGAGGTCAAACTAGAAGACGAAAAGAAATTGGTAAGAGATACATCAAGACTTGCCTCTATTCTTCTACTTCTTGTTTGTCTTTCTTCTTTGGAATTCACATAGAAATTTCAAATTTTTAGTAGTAAAAAGATATATATTGATTGTTTCGTGGAAAGGAAGTGATTAATTTCTGTAAGCAGATTGTTGAGACAGAGACAGAGACAGAGACAGAATTGGAAGAATGTTGTTTGTAAGGATGTGAAGAGAGGCATCTGCCATCACAAAACTATGGCTGACTAGTGAAAGTGATATTATTATTATTTTTTCCTTTCATAATAATAAGAAATACTAAACGGGGGAGGAGACCTAGTAAACTATTATAGTCCGCCCAAAAATAAATACGGCACAAGTTGTGTGACTTTTTTAAATTCCTTTTTCTTAGTCAAACAAAAGATAATTAATATTAGAAAACGATTTTTGGGTCTATTTATTTTAACAACAATGTGGGGATGGTAATGATATCTATCTAACTATATTAATATTTGAAATGGTAAAAGGATAGAAATGTAAAATCTTACGTTAACGGAGTTTTCATCTCCTGAATTGGTCAATGACCCAACCAAATCGAGTCCTTGATCATCAAATCAGAAAATTTCAATAAAATAGTAGAAACATAGTGAATAAATATATTCCTTTCGAAAAAAAATAACTCATGCCACAAGTGAATGCCAAACCACGTTATGTCATATTTCATTCTCTAAATATAAGATTTTTTTAAATGTAATGTTTGAACTATTAGCAAATTATAATTTTTATTTATTTATTTTTGTATTTGGAAAAAATAGTTTAGATATTTCATTATTAATTATTAAAATTAATTAAAATATTTGGTTTACCTTTTACTATTTGTCACATATTGGTTTTGTCCATAATTATAAAAACTATACGGGTAGGCAATAACTGCTATAAGATGCCTATAAGATTAGTTCTTTTGGAGCGAATTCTTCTAGAAGACCCGTTTTCAAAGGTTAAATTCGATAACAAAAATATTGTCAAAAAAATTTGAATGGCAAATTACTATGTTTTTATTTGAAAAACTCACTTGACCAAGGCGAGGAGGCGTCAGTCATGCAAACGTGTATATATTTTAATTTTTCTATTCATTTAGTCTTCCCCTCATATTATTCTTTTGTCTTCGTATATATACAAGAAAGCATGACTATAAAAAAAGTCTTTCTATCTTCATTTTCTCCGAAATTGTTTCAATGAGGAACTTGTGCAAATGGTGGTCAAATTTCATTTGCGGTTATTGAACTTTCAACGAAATTTTAATTAAATCTTTACTGTTGTTTCCCTCGCAAGTGTCATGGCTTCCCACTGAATCAACTTCTAAATATGATCATCTTGCCTACAAAGCACATATATAAAGATAATCATGAAGAACAAGAGAATTACTGGCTATGACTTGCCTTCAGTAAGAAGAAAATTATGAGCCAGTCTTTTTGTACAAAGACTTATAGACTCGTCTTAAATAATTAAAACATTGTGAGAATAATTAGAGGCATTACAAGTTGACTTCAAACGAGCGAGGACTTAAAACTTGCCTCAAGACTAAGGAAATAATCAGTGAGAACCTTCAATAATTAAAAAACCACTAGCTAGCCTCATTGTGTGAATACTTGTCTTTCCTTCAATATTAAGAAAATTTTGATCCAAGGTTCGTCTTCTAGGAAACTATAATTAAAAGAAATGCAAGTTGTGGCACTGGCTATTAAATAAAAATAATAAAAATGGCCGTTTACAAAACAATAAAAGAATGCTCATTCTCTAGAAAATTCCTCAAAGAAAATTGGGTGCGACGCAAAGAATATGTAAAAAGAACTTAGGATTTTGCTATTTACACATAAAAAATATATATGATGAATTATATAATATGATGTGAAGGGAAAATATTGGATAAAAAAGTTGATTGTGTTTTAAACTAACAAATGGTGGAGTATCACGTGGTATTATGTAATCAATTATATAAATCTTAACTTATATATAACAAGATCCAAGAACTTGTACCAAGCATTAATTAATTATTTTTTCTTTAGCCATCCATAATTTTTCTAAAAAAGAACATTATATTTAACTCATTATTTTTCACATTTCTCTTTCTTTCTCATAAAAATTGAATTGCTCAATTCCATTATTTCAAATAGATTGTCACATTACCGATATTCAATATATTATTAAAGTGAAATTAAACTGTGATTGAAATTAGCAACACGATTGAATTGATCATATGTCATATATTTTTAGTACAAATACCTCAATTATACTACTTACATATAACATATAACTAATTGTACAAGAGATAAATACAAAAAATTCCAACAGATTATGATAACTACAAGATTATGATAATAGTAAATAGTTATCTATAAGATTATGATACCTATGTAATATTATCCTGAAGATAAATATAACTATTTCATATATTTAACATATCCCACAAGTGGAAGTTCCATCAAAGAGGCAAATTTTAGAACAAAGTTTGCGTAGTTGAGCATGAGAGACCTAGTTTCACGGGGTACCTTTCTTCTTGACA